>JACXGJ010000382.1:0-132540 GCA_016801105.1 Esox niger
TATATATATATATATATATATATATATATATATATATATATAATGCTCAAAAGAATTAAGGGAACAATCCACACTGCTGTTCAATGTACAGTACAGTGTTGAAAGTGGTTGTGAACACAGGTCATTTGCATCATTTGAAGCATGTTTACTTTTAGATTTGGGCGAAACATTAATTGGACTAGCACGTTGACGTATTCATTTTTGTTTTAGCTTAACTGACAATTATTTAATTTAGCTAACTGCCTTTAAAGCAATCGATAATCAAGCATTTGGCTACACCTTGCTTATTTCAGCACGACAATGCTAAACCACATTCTGCATGTATTACAACAGCATCGCTCTGTAGTTAGAGTCTGGGTGCTAAACTGGCCTGCCTCTGTCACCCATTGAAAACATTTGGCGCATTATAAAATGAAAAATACGACAAGGGAGACCCCGAAATGTTGAGCAAATGGAATCCTAAATCACAAGAATGGGAATACTTTTCACTTTCAAAACTACAGCAATTGGTCCACTCAGATCCCAAACACTTACAGAGTATTGTTAAAATCCGAGGTGATGCAACACAGTGCCCAAGTTGGGACATGCCTTGTTTAAATATTTATTTTTTATTGAAACACTACCCAAATAAATAGCCTTGACAAAAACAAACACAAAAGCCTATTTCCACGACAATATCACCTCAGGAATATCAATAGAAGACATTTCTAGCTTGATGGCTACTTTAAAATTATTCTGATTAATACAAAATATAAAACTCTCTCCATAAGTAAATGGAGAGAGTTTAGCACTGATAGACAAGCAGATGAAAGCAAATGCTGGGGCTGCTTTGCATGTGTGGTGTGGCTGTGATAGTGCTTCTCTGGGAAAACGAGGAGGGACATTCTTATTAATGCCAGAATCCAATCATACTGTAGCAGACGGCTCAACGAACACCCCCGTCTGTGTCTTTACTGACTGCAGAATCAGCCAATTAACCACTTAGTATTCCACACCATATAACATGAGAATATCTTAGTTTTCAATAACTTTCTCTGATTACACATAATGACATTGAATAATTGCATTATATTCATATCCTGCCAATTCTTTCTATCCGCAATAATACTAGTTTTGTTTGAGTACTCTGCACACACCTAGCTGTCTGTCCCTGCGGGATGAGACAAACTGCCCTGGAGGTAACCCATTCAGGTAGTCAGATTCTGGCTTACTGGTATCATGATATCAGTTTCCTTTCTGTTTTGCCACCAGTCCACTGACTCGAACTATACCAAAGTCAGCGTTAGACAGAGAAGTCCATGTTGTGCTGTGCCTGTTATTACAGTTCTGTTCCATGTGGTTCAGTTCTTGTTTTCCGATTTCCGGCAGGTTATTATTTAATTTCCTCAGGCCAGAGTCTTGGTGCCTGTTATTATTGGATGTTGCATGGTTACGTGTCACGTTCCTAGGTTATCGTGTGAGCATTTCAAGTCAATTACGTTTGATTTAAATACCTCTGCACCTGTGTCCTGCTACATCCATACGTCACAGTGTCAAGTCGTTTGGGAAGCTTACATTTGAGGTATAACCTTAACAGAATAATGAGCTGCAATGACATCCTCCACCTGCACTGGATTATTTTTTTGGGTATTTTACATTTAGCTCATATTTCCTCCAATTTGTTGTTCAAAAAAAGAATATACAGTAATAAGCAGAAATAACAAACTACTTTCCTTCCATGTTCTTTCAGTCAAACCGAAGAGTACCTTTTGCTTTTTAACCTAGAGCAGCATAGTCAGATCAAAAAACAGATTTGGAATTGAGTTTAGATGCAGCTCCTTTCGGCCAGAGTATGACCAGGCCATAGCCACAGGAATTAGGGGTGCTGGATGTGCTGCAACACCCCTCATAGAGTCTCAGCACCTCCTGATAAAATGCAGACCATGGTAGAATATATGGCACAGTCAAAAACTCTAATCCAACAAAGTGAATATTTATCAAATCCTTCATGATTACAGTATTAAAACATGCCCAAAATATAGTTACTCAAGTTTGACTTTATACATCAGTCACTTTTGCTGCCTAACCTTCAGAAATTGTCTTTTTTATTTTGAGGGAAAGTTACTGCCGATGGCTACACACAGTTTGTAACGGCTGTGACATCCAGAAATATGTGTCCTAAAAGTCTGTGTTGTAAAGCATTTTAGTTGCAGTGGATTGTTCATGAGGGCATGAACATTATGGTTGGTGTTCCAAAAAGTTTCTGTGCAAATTTTAACTTCAATAAAAAGTATATTAGCAAAATAACCAGTACATCGACAAATTTTGCTGGGGGATAGTATGAAGATTCACAGGCTTTCCTTCACACGTTCCTATGACATTTCCATTGTATGGGGTGAGTTACGTTAACTTGAATGTAATGAACTGATGTTAACTCAGACCTCAATACCTGAATGCAGACCAATCTGATTTGATCACATTCAAAAATAAAACAGAGATTTGAGCATTATAGCTTGCAGTGCAAACAAAGCTTTAGTTTGCATAATGATTTCCATAGCTTTTGACTTTCCACTGGCATGTACCATCAATAACTGAGGATTTTGCACTGGAATTAAGGGATCTTCAAGAACCAATTTGGATTCTTCAGAGCAATGCCATAGGGGAACTGATTTTGGATCTTTCAAGAATACTTTTTTGGGGGGGTTGGGTCTAGGAAGAACATTTTCAGCTGAAGTGTTTAATGAAACCTTGTTCCAGGTTTTGATCTGAGATCAAAATAAAATGGTTCTAGTGAGATGCCAAATTGGACCCTACCAGAAACTTTTATAAATGGTTCTCATGTGTTTCCATATTGGTTCTTTGCAGACCTTAATTTTGAAGGTTCTCATCAGATCCCACATAGTTTTTTGTGAGATCTCATTGACAAAGTTTCTTTGTAGAGCTTATATCAGTTCTGAATAGAACCTGTGTGTAATGGTTATCCATACATTGCATTTTAGTAAATGTGGTATTCATAACTCCACTGCAGTTTCCAAAATATTGTTTGCAAAACACAAAGAAAATGGTCAGATAAACATATTTATTGTTGTCACTTCATCTTATTAGCTTTTAAAATAAAGGTAGATGGCCAACAAAAACATACAGATGTTTGACAAAGGAAAACCCAATGCAAGTGTCTCAGAAAGGTATTGGGCCACGAGCTGCCAGAACAGGTTAAAAGTGCCATGGCATTGATTTTACGATTCTGTGGAACTCCACTAGAGCAGTGGTTCTTAACCCTCTCCTGGGGACACCCCAGCCATTCATCTATTAAATGTATCCCAGAGCTAGCACATCTGAATCAACATTTTATCTAATTAACAAGCCCTGACCTGTTGAATCAGGTGAGCTAGTTCAGGGCTATAACTAAACTGTGAGATGGCTGGGGGGTCCCCAGGAGAGGGTTAAGAACAACTGCACTAGGATGGAAAACATATTCTCTCATGATGGTGGAGGAGTGTAATCTAACATGTTGGTCCCAAATCTCCCATAGATATTCAATTGGATTGAAATCTAGTGGAAATCTAGTGACTGTAAAGGCCATGGCATATGATTCACATAATTGTCATACTCAAACCAATGACCTCTCGTGCTATTTTGATGGATGCATTGCCACCCTGGAAGAGACCCAATAATGGGGATTTTGTATCAAGAGATCCTTACCTCTTGATACAAAATCAAGGTCAGTTGGCCTGCTTAGCATTTTAATGGCTAGAGCATGATTGGATGTTAATTGCTCAATCCTATCATGCAGTATATCAACATGAAAGCATCTGGATTTGTTGTTCCTCCACCCCTTAAATTTGGCCCCAGTCTGTATATATGGACACACAACCTCAACAGTAACTTACATAGCTTTAATTACTAAATTCATAGGGAAACAAAACAACTAAATAAAAAAATCTCCCAAACAGCTACCCACGTTGACAGCTTTTCAGTTTTTGCAGTGCCAGGCAAGGTAATTGGCATCACTGATATGTGAGATACTCCACTCTAAATACATGAAACACTGACAAAAGCATAGGGATATGTCCATTCCCTCATCTGATATGGATCATGTTCTTGCCATCCATCTGGACATCAAAAATAATTGGGGCAATTATTCAGGACAACCTATGGAGTTGGACACACAGGTTCCTTCGAAATGTCATTAACAGATCAGCACATTTAGGAGCATGTCTAGGATTACTATAAAAGAGGCAAATAAATGTCAGGTGATTCCTTATTGTTTTGGTGACTGTCAAGCTATGATCAAAATAAAAAGATATTAAAAGTCTTGCAAATGCCAGTACTGTTCAATCACTCATTAAGAAGTGGAAAATTCGGGGATCTCTTGATACCAGTCCAAAACTGAAAGAAGAATTGTTCGGGATACAAAAACCCACAGGTAACCTTTGGAGAAATAGAGGCCGCGCTGGAAAAAGACGGTGGGGTTGTTTCAAGGAGCACAATACGACGATACTTGAAAAAAATTAGCTGCATGGTCAAGTTGACAGAAAGAAGCCTTTGCTGTGCCAAGGCCACAAAAAAGCCCGGTTCACAATATGCCCAACAACACATTGACACACCTCAGCTTGTGGCACACTGTAATTTGGAGTGACGAGACCAAAATAGAGCTTTAGTCACAATCATAAGCGCTATGTTTAGAGAGTTGTGAACAAGGCTTATAGTGAACAGAAAATTCTGGCAGAAAATGTGCATTCTTCTGCACGAAAGCTGCGCATGGGACACTCTTGGACTTTCCCACATGACAATGACCCTAAGCACAAGGCCAAGTTGACCCTCCAGTGGTTACAGCAGAAAAAGTCGAAGGTTCTGGAGTGGCCATCACAGTCTCCTGACCTTAATATCATTGAGCCACTCTGTAAAGATCTCAAACATGTGGTTCATGCAAGACAATGTACAATACTTCAGTTTGGTGTGGCAAGTATACAGGGTGTCAAGGGTATTCGTAACAATAAGCACCTACCCATTGGCTGTCGCACAAAGAGGAGGGATAACCAATGCCAACGTTGGAATTTCAATATTAGATCCTACAGATTATTTGGGAAAAGTAATGGAAAGCTCAATGTACCCTAAACAGGGGATTGATTGACCATTGGCACCTTCCACATTGAGCAGATCATGAAGTGGGTGGATAGTTAAATCCGAGAGATTTTGATTTTAGAATTAGTATTGTCCTTACTTGAGCGCCTGTACCTATAAGACATCAAGCACTCTTTCCTGCAATAGTTACTTGAGCCATGTTTTTTATTCCAACAAGGCTATTTGGAAGTCTGACTGACTGCTCTTTAACTTGTGCCCTCTTTAAAACAGTCTGTTTAGATCTGGGACTGGTTATTCCAGGTGATGCTCCCATCTGTCCCATGATAGGAGCAAGTTTCAGTTTAAACACTCATCACTGTCAGGTGCATTTGACGCATCCCATTGATGCTTGTTTTCCTTCAGCTGCTTCTTTTTGAATGCCACAAGAGAGGGGTTTGGATCATCCTTGCAAGCTAAAACGAAGTTACATCCAAGTCATGTCAAGTATCAAATCTTTTAAGCACAATAGGTTGTAGTTATAGTCTATAGTCCAAAGCAAGGCCTTTCAACTTAAGGTGCACTTTTTGGGGATTACTATTATATTAGGGGCTATTTAAATTCAGCAGTTGATAATCTAGTACACAAATACGGAATTGCAACATTTAATTTATTATAGCAAACATGCATTTAATGTATAATTGAATGTATGGTCATGCTGAGGCTGGCGCCGGCCTATTTGTCATTAGCCAAATTGTCTGACAATTTTACAGTTAGCCATGAACTAACAGCGCTTTGTGTCTTGTATGGTTATGTGTTGGCTAGTTATTAGCTACCGTGACTAATTAGCTGGCAAAGATTAGAAACAGGCCCAATTCTTGACAGCGAGCCATGATTAAGTTTCTCAATGAATGTATAAAATCTTTGCCCCCAAATGCTATTATGAATGGAACAGATGCACTCACGCGAGGTGTCATTCAACTTGAACAGCTTAAGCTACCAGACCAGAACAAAGCATGAAGGCAGTTTTTTTCTTTAGTTTTAGCTATTCTATATTTACTTTCCAAGACACAAGTCCAATGACTACAAGACCAAGTCAAATCTCAAGGAGGGGGATTCTTCTTCTTTTGAAGGTTGATTAGCAAGGCATTGTCCCAGCAGCCACAACAGAATTGTTTAAAGAGTTGCCAGTCAAATTCTTCAGCACACACACCTCCACACCTTATAGCCATACTCAAAGTGACATGGAGCCTGTGTAGGTAAGCAGATGGCTTTTCACCATCATTCTGAATGGTATTCATAAAACGTGCAGAGTTTGTTGCCATCTTCAACCGTTCCATATGCAGAGTCAAGAAGCTCAAGATATCTAGAAGGCTTTGGGCCTTAGTTATTGGTTACTTCATAAGATGGACTAAGAAGACTACAAAGTGTTTGCTGAGTGCAATGCAAGTCAGACACAGCAGGGTCAATCATGAGAACTCCAACACTTGTGCACCATGTATTATAGTCTATTTCATTGTTAGGGCGGGCACTTCTCCCTGATAATGCTCTATGTCTACTGGTTGCTGAGAACAGTGATGCAGTTTCACTTCTGCACACATTATTTTCCACCACCACTCGCTGAACATCAGGTGGGTGGATATCATTTACCCTAAATATAGGTCCAGACTTATACTGAAGTGGAAGCGATCAAGTTGTTGTTCGAAATTCAAGAAGAAGACTGAACTGATACTGGAGAATATTGTTGGGCTGTGAAATCAGAGATATTCCCAGCACAATTGGGTGGGAGAGATTTGGGATCATCTTGAATGAGCCCACATACAATCTCACAATCAACAGAATATCTATTTAGTCCAAAATTTTATCTTTACAAAAATAGACTTGTCTCTTGAACTTCTATCCTTGGGTGCACCCATCTAAAAGTAATGGCATTATAATACACAATGCATTTTCTAGTATAACATTCCATTTTCAAGTTCAGTTATCAAAACATTACATCAAAATCCATATATCCTGAATGACCTAATACAATATCAATTCAAATGAGCTGATAAAACCAATGTGTGTGCAGTCCAGGTATATATAGGAGAATGTACTACTGCACGGTGGGGTGCAGAGAATTAATGAGTTAGCAAAACTGTCCTACCACAACAAGGGATGCAGTATGTGGATGAACAACTCAACTCTTCCAGACTTCAGGGATCAAGGCTCACCTCTTTTGGCTCTGGCGGTTTTAACAGCAAATTGGCCATTGGTGAATGACACTGATACAGTTAAACTGACTAACGTTTCTTTCTAAGTTAACCTTCACCACAAATAGCGCCTATGAACTGTATGGCGTTTGCTACTGGCCGTTTCAACAGCGTATAAGCCAGTAATAGGCTTTACCAGTATCTACTAACTTACTTGAATATTCGTAAGAATTGAGCAATTGCTAGCGAGTTGGCCAAAGCAATTTCATAGCATAAGATCATATTTTTTTCATTCATGGCATAACAACATACATTTTTATTTCATTCATGACATTGATATAATAACTATTAATAAAGATGACAATAACTAACTTTTTCATCAAGTGAGAATCATGAAATCTAGAAGAAATAGTCGCAACTACTGTATTGTTTTATTGCGGTCCACAAATAAAATTAATAAATGTTGTTGCTTTCAATAGATTCAAACTTAGGTCTTCCACGTGAGAGGCAATGACTTTAATTACTATGCCACGACATGACAAGTTTCAGCAGTCGGTAGACACCATTGAGTATTGTGTCAAACTGACTAACATTTCTTATTAAGTTAACCTCCACCATGAAATGTATGGCTTTGGCCGTTTTAACAGCTTATCAGCCAGTAATAGGCTTACTAGTATCTACTAACTTCCTAGGATTAATAAGGTCTGAGCAATTGCTATTGAGAATGAAGATGAACTTTTCCATGCCAGCAACAGTTGATATACAGTATAAACGTATACAGTTTAATTATGGCTTCCTAAAAAGTCAGTCAGTTAAAGACAATCGCTCTTCTTGGCCAGCTCCGCTTATGCAGTCCAGCAGAAACGGACTGATTCCGTGTAGCAAACTGGACATACACGTAATGGCAGCGCCTAGCTTCACCAGGAGGTCTCCAAAGCTATATCTTGTCGAATAAAAAATTGCTTGTCGAGGAAAAACACAAAAAGGAAATTCTGATGAAATTCTGCCCACAGGCCCAATAACCGTGGAATCAAGTTCCAGACAGACTTCGCGTATGCAACTTCACTGCATCCGCAAACAAACACTTACATGAAAGAAACAACTTTTTTCAATTCCTGACAATGAACTGCAAGTTCTCTGCAACAATTTCTTATTTATTTCAGTCACGCTAGTTATCAGTTACGCTGCTATCCTTCTCACTCCGTTCTCCACTATGACCTTGAAAAAATTATGCTCCTACTATTCTAGCCAGTGCCTAATTGGCTGAACTGACACCGCAATCACTCAATTTTCTCACTTTAACTGGAAGTTTCCAAAACACCCACATACACACCCAATCAATAGATATATTTTCTAATGAGGTTTATATGTATATTGAGATTTAAGTAAACCATTCATACACTATTTTAGTATCCCAATATCATGTGGGCTACAATGTGGTTAGCTCTCCAGCTTGGCTTCAGTGGCTCCTCGGTCAGACTGGCCAGCTGGGGGTATGTGTTTGTTCTTCCCGCAAAAACCTTCTGAGTGTCCTCCTCGCCTTCTTTGATTCCACTAGGCCGGGTGCAGCTGCTCCTCTTTCTTCGGTTCCTGTTTGTTCTTCTACTGTTTGCGATCCATCTGTCTCCCATGGATGGCAACTGCTCTGCCAGGAGTCCCTGAAGAACAGCAGCTGCTTTCATTTTTATATAGTCCATCTTGTTGCTCTTGATGTGAACAGCCTTCCAATGGAGGTTGACGAATAGCTCCATATCCAACATGTCATCTGTGGGAGGGTCTGATTGTTTGCCCTTTGCAGTCAAGAAAAGTCTTCTTGATGTCCTCTGTGAGTGGTTGGTCATCCTCCAGCTGAAGAAAATACTTCAGAGACACATATTCTTGTCATAATCTCTTGTTTTATGTATTTAAATCAGGATGATTTCCAACACCATTTTGAAGGAAGTTTTCTTGTTATTAAGGATGCACCAATAAGGAATCTGTGCTGGTAACACAGCCATTTACCACAATCGACCGAGATTAATACAGATGTTTTATAGTTTCTGTTCCTGTGTACCCAGGCATTCATTAGATTTAAAAAAAATACATTTGTTGACGCTTATTACAACAAATGACTGTTGTAATCATACAAAGGTTATCTTTCTATGTATATTAATAACAAAAGACTGCAATATAAATCTGATAATGAATGCAACATAAATTATAAGTAAAATTTGCTTTCTGTAATTATATATTAGTCAATTTCTGGATATAAATAGAAGCATCTAATTCTTCTACGTCAGGGCATCAAGTTAACTTTTTGGTTCACCTGCAAATGTGCCAGGAATGTAAAAAAAATCTACCAGAGACCAGGCCCGTGGTTGGTAATTGGTAGAATTCCCGGTGGGCCGCTTGACTTTTGGGCCGCTCGAGGATAATTTGTCACATTAGTCTTCTCTTAAAGTAGGCTGCACACGTTCCACATTCTGACACCATGTGAGGGAGTTCTCCCTTCCCAAATATAATCCATATCTCATCTTTTCTAAAAGGTTTTCTCAGATAGACTACCGATAGCTGGGCTGGCCCTACTGTAACTACATGCGTCAGGGAGGATGGATGGGAGGAACAGGACAGGAGGGGCTGAAAAAGCCATGTTGAAAAAAAGAAAGGCATTGGAGGAGGATGCTGCCCAATGTGCCAAGTTTACAGATTTATTTTCACGAGGATAAACACAAGTGGCAACTGGGAAAGAGAGATATAGGCATAATGATTAGCATTAGCAACCTAATTATTTGGCTAATATCGTTGTAGCGTTGTCAACCTTTTCGCAAGCAAAATATTTAATTTTATTAAAATATTAGCCATTTTGTATCACCCAATACTGTGCCATTTGTGTTCATGTAATACTCACAGTATAACATCCTTACAGATGCTTATCATGTCACTGGGTTAGCATATATGTTTCTGTTGACTTCGTCCTTCGCGCAGGTTGCATGTGAGAAGCTTCTCAACATTAACATTTGTGAAGAACAGGCTACGAAGCTCATTGAGTCAGGTCACCTTGGAGGCTTTCATGTTAATTTGCACAGAGCAGGAAATCCTAATTTCTATAAGCAACGACACAGTTACAGATAAACTGCCTGAAACCAGTGCACTCCTTAGACAGCTACTGATGCTGTTGTTGCTATTCACAATGTAACTGTGAATTGTATTGTAAATTGAACTAAACATTAGTCCAATATGCCTCTTTGTAGAAGAGTGGGATACATTTCAAATTCTTTATTTATTTCTTTATTTCTGCTTTTGTTAATTTATCAACCTGTCCTTGTGGTATAGTGGAATATTTTTTGTTAACTTCTCAGTTTAAGTGAATTATTATTTAACCTTTACATTAATTTGCTGAACCAAGGTATTAATAAAAACTACAGAATAGTAAGAGCTGAACTGTTGCTTCATTTAAACAATTTCCACCACCATGAAAAAAACGGGCCAGTCTTAGAATCACAGGCTGAAAAGGGGCCCCACTCCGGCCCTACCTGACACTCATTTTCTAAGCCAACGCTAATTTCTTTAACTGTCCCTGGACCTTTGTCAAACTCAAATGATGAAATAAACAGAAACCCTGGCATCAGGAGATTTTGGTATTAAATGTAACTTGTGCTGTGCGTACTCTCCTCCTATCCCCAACTGAAGACCATGCCCATTCAGAAGTTGTCCCTGCAACTGATCTGTATAGACTGCGCTGGATATATTGGCTGGCTCCAACTACAAGGGCAGTTTGCTCTGTGTTTGTCAAGTCGCACATGAAAACAATACAATGTTGTAATTTGACAGATTAAGTACTGAGGAAATGCAATTCATGTGTTTAACAAAAAGTTAATGTCCGTTTCTTTTTCTTGATATGGTGGCTATGGTTTTGCCATGCCATAGTGCCACAGAAATGCTGAAAAACACAATAGGTCTGAAATGTCTGTAAATTGTAAAGACATTGTTGGCCAATATATCAGTGGATCCCTAATTGTTATTCCTAGTGTTAAATTAAACAGCTACATAATACTAATATTTAGAAATGTCTGTAAACATATACAAATATAGCATAACAAATATTTTGAACCGTTTGGACATAAGGAAAAACATAACTGAGTGAGTAACATAACAACTGCAGATGCTTCCATACAGGTGTGCAGACAATGAAGCCATTCATTTCCTTGCATGTGGACAAAACTGATATGGTCAGATGAATCATCCTTCACCATATTCTCAACAAGCAGGTGAGTCCATGTGTGGCCTACACCAAGAGTACGGTGCCTGAATGTATGACCCCCTACAGGCAGGGGATCCGGAGGCTGTGATACAGTACGGGACATTTTTCTGGGGCTCTTAGAAGGGTCACAGTAAATTATTACCAAGTTATCACCTTTATCCTATGGCAGGGTTCACCAACTCTGGCCCTCAAACCCAGTTCCACCCAATTTTTTCATTGCAACCCTCTAATCAGAGACATATTCAGACCTGAGACATAAGATGGGTCCAACTAATGATGAGGTAGAACAGAAAACCAGGAGACTCCGGCGCTCGTAGGGTCAGAACTGATGATCCCTGTCCTACGGTGAATCATTTCTACCCTGATGGTAGTGATCTCTTCCAGGATGACAATGCCCCCATCCACAGTGCACGATGGATCACTGAATGGTTGGATGAGTATGAAAATGATGCGTTTAATATGCTATGGCATTCAGTCACCAGAACTCAACCCTATTGGACACCTTTGGGAGCTCGAACAGTTAGTACACAGCGGTCTCCACTACAATCATCATCATCAAAACACAAAATGAAAAATTGTGTTCCATCTGTCCAGAGTTCCAGAGACCCATAGATTTTATGCCAAGGTGCATTGAAGATATTCTAGTGGCTCGTGTTGGCCCGATACTATGTTGGGTTTTCCTTTAAATAATCAAGCATCTGTTTTTAAAACAATTTATTTTGAAAAGTAGTTCTTGTGACTAAATGGTTTGAGAACACACCTCTCTAGGGATAGTATTAACAGCTAAGGCTTTAAAAAAAACAATTCTCATTCATTGGAATTCGTTATTGGACAACCTGAAATTGATTTTCAAAATCCAGAAATGAATTTTATAAATCTATGGATTTTCTCTTTGGCTGTGCTAAATAAGTGGGATATTAGAGAGCGAAAACCAACCATCGTGAAGGACCATGCTGCTAATATGATACGTGTTGTGGCATTGATGGAGCTGCTTCACGTTGGTTGTTTCGAACACACAGTAAACATACCTTGCAGACTGCTCACAAACTTCCAGCAACTGCGTTGTTGCTTGGTTGGGTGGGGGGCATTGCAACCTTTATTTCACCTAGCGTCATGGCCAGACATATGCCAAAAGAGAAACAGAAGCTGCGGGACCTGCCTTTACACAAGCTGCTGATTGACATGGTGATCCTGCTGCTCTCTGTAGTGATATGTAGTTCGCAAACAATTTGTTATTTTTGAACAACTAACTTTACTAACTAGTCCTTTAGAGCAACTCGTTCAACTGTATTGTGCAGTGTAACAGTTCACAACGGATTTCTACAAAATTGGTTTCATATGCGGTCCTTCAGCTGACCAACAGCTGTTTACATTTGCAAAGAAAAATAGATCCAGCCAGGTAGAATTATAAATAAATGTTTATAACTGATAGTTTAATGTAAGTTGCAGTGATTATTCCAGATAATTGATTATTTATTGTGATGGTTGAAACATTTGTTAAAACAAGAAACCAGGCAAGCCTAGTTCAGCCGGCCCGTAATAAAAAGTGTTGCACTCTCGAGATTTGAACCGGAGGCGCCCATGTGAAAAGCTGTGTCGTTAAGCACTACACCACAGAGCTGTACATTGGATGGGAGTCAGTGTAGCCTCATGTCTATCCTGAACAATTCCTTTTGCCACTGGCCGTTTCGACAGCTAATTGGCCATTCGTGAATGATATTGATACAGTTAAACTGACCAACGTTGCTTACTAAGTTTACGTCCACCACAAACAGCGTCTATGAACTGTATGGCGTTTGACGCTAGCTGTTTTGTTAAAAAACAAGAGAATCATTGAATGTACTAGAAATTGAAATAATACTGTATAACTGCAAATTTATTGCGGCCCACAAATAAAATTATTAAATGTCGTTGCTCTCAATAGATTGGAACTTAGGTCTTCCACGTAAGAGGCACTGTCTTTAACCGCTACCCCACGGCATTACACATTTCAGCAGTCGCTAGACACCATTGAGCATAGTGTTGAACTATATAACATTTCTTATTCAATTTACCTCCATCAAAGCGTCTATGAACTGTAGGCTTTTGCCACTGGCCATTTTAACAGCTTATTAGCCAGTAATAGGCTTACTAGTATCAACAATCTTCCTAGGAATATTCATAAGACTTGAGCAATTGCTAGCGAGACTGAAGATTAACTTTTCCATGCCAGAAAAGTTACAATATAACCGAATACAGTTTTAATTAAGGCTTACTATAACGAAACTAATGTATGTCATAGCCAGCAAATGTGTTCCTGTCTATCCTGACCCAAAACAAATGCATGGATGTGTACTTTGAAAATCCACCAGAAACAGTCGCAATATAACTGTAAACTGTTTCATTTCAGATTTACTATAATGTCGATACTGAAGGTTTTAACCAGCAAAGTTTTGTCTATATGGAATAATTTATAAGGCGTACTTCGCTTTGCCTGTGAGGAGATCCAAACACGGGGACCTATAGTTCGCTAACCACTACGCTATTTAACAAGGGGTACTTTTGTCAGTCAGTGACATTGGCTGTTCTTAGCCGGCTCCGCTTAACCGGTCCGACAAAAAAAACTTGTGAACATTTTCTACAAATTGTCACTTGCAGAAATTAGTTCCCTGTTCTCCAGCTCAATGCTACATCCAACAACTTTATATTTTTTACGTTTGCAAAGAAAAATAGATCAAGCTAGCAGCATTAAAGACAGCAGCAGATTTCTACAATATAACACATTCTTTTTATTAGTTGTTTTTAAAATGCACTTGTGTGGAACAACTTCAGAGCCTTAGCTAATTGGTCATTATTTAATGGTAGTTTATCACTTTTTATTATTTATAGCCTATTTTGTAATTAATAAAAGCTTTTCTGTACTTTATATTTGTTAAATAAAATGCAATTGTGCTGGTGTTACATCTCTGTGAGGGGGAATGGTAATAGGCACAACCAATAATCGGGACACAGCTGCCTTCAAGTCAAACATTTTAATGAAAGAACATCTTAAAGATAAATAAATAAAAACAAAATCATAAAAAGACTTTAAAAAAAGCTGCTTTTGAAGAATGTTGAGCAGCAGCATGAGAAGACTGATTGCCTTAACATTTGTAAGTCTAACAGTGATAGCAGCATGTCAGCGTCAAATGAGGTAAGAAGGGAAGACATTGATGATCTGGGTCTGACCACAACAAGCAGCGAGGCCTTTTAAATAAAAGCAGGAAATAATTTATTTAGGCAAATACAAGCTTTTGGTCATCATTTTATAATTAACAAAAATAAACACAAAATGCAACAATTTCTAACATACCTTTCATACCATACCAGGGTAGATTCTCTTGGCAAATGAGAAACGCTCATGAACAGGATGTAAACAAATACATTATAAGGCCAAGAGTATGTGGACACCCTAACTAATTATTGAGATCAACGTGGTCATAGGATGCCACATTTGTCACAAGTCACTTTGTGAAATGTCTTTTCTACTGCATCGGGTCTGGTAAACTCTAAGTGCAATAATTGTGAAGTGGAAGCTTTTAGGAGCAACAACAGCCCAGCCACAAAGTGGTAGACCAAGCAAAGGGCAGGGCTGCCGATTGCTGAAGTGCCTAAAACTTGGCTGTTGCATCACTCACCAAAGAATTACAAATTGCCTCTGGAAGCAACATCAGCACAAGAACAGTGCATCAGGAGGTTCAGACAATGGGATCCCATGGCCGCTAGGGGGCTACATATTAACTGTAATTCCTAAATCCTTCCTTCAATTTGCATGTGGATTTCTTCAAATTAAAACTGAGACTGCACTTTAAGCCCATTATCATTATATAACTGGAACTTGAATATAGTTTGGTAATCAGCAAAAATAACAAAACTTCAATGTCCAATTATTTTCATAGTTAACTTTATGTGTACTCATGGAGCATTTCTGGTATCTTTCATATCAGCTCGTGAAACACGGGTTTGACACTTTACATATGGTTATATTTTTCTTGAGTTCAGATAACAAAACATTCCTACCTATAATGAAAACAAAAACAATTATTTGGTTCCAGGTAACTATATTCACTTGTTCTATTAAATCAATTTAATTTCAAAATAGACAGAAGAGGAACAGAAACAAAAATAATAATTGTCTGGATACAACTATGAATATCGGTGGTAAGAAAAATATCTAAACTGCTTATACATTTGTCTATCAACATAATATATTTTTGTTGTTAGTTCTATCAAGCGGATTAGTTAGAAGAGAGAAATATGTTTAGTTGCCCTCACTCTAAACTGCTCTTCCAGGGTGAAAAATCTGTGTGTTTCAAGACACAGAATCCAACACTTCAAGCAATTTATGATGTTTGACATGTTGGTTGCTGTTTGTCCTTTGCAATATAACCATGGACTGTTTCACTTTTGGCTTACTATACACTATTATGTAGCGACGGAAGGTTGTAGCCAGTGGAGTTTTAGTTTATCCTCAACTTGTCCTAATTAGTTTTGTCCCTGGCTGGATTCGATACTCAATCTCCTGTGTGTCAGACTGCATCTCTAACCTCTAAGCTATTTAACAACAGTCAGTCAGTCTCTTGGTCAGTCACTCCGTCACTCCGCTTTCGCAGTCTCGCAAAATGCAGTATTCTTATCCTATACAGTGGGTCAAAAAAGTATTTAGTCAGCCACAGAAAGTGCAAGTTCTCCCACTTAAAAAGATGAGGCCTGTAATTTTCATCATAGGTACACAGACAAAATGAGGAAAAAAATCCAGAGAATCACATTGTAGAATTTTTTATGAATTTATTTGACATAGATTTTACACAGGGGCCCAGAAATGCCAGGAATTCTGCCCCAGAGGTCAATTATGAGCAAATAATCTTGCCACCTGAAAAGTTTCCTCTCTGTGCTGTGGTTTTTAACAACCAGCCATCTCTTTTTCTCTTACAAAGAAAAACATGCAAGTCTGGCAGAACTTTGCAAAAACAAACATCAAGTCTTCCAAGGTTGAACTTTTTGGCCATAATTTAAAAAGGTATGTTTGGCGTCATGCTTTGTGGCTGTTTTTCTTCAGCTGGAACCGGGGACTTAGTCGGGGTGGAGAGAATTATGAACTGTTCCAAATACCAGGCAATTTTGGCACAAAACCTCCAGGCATCTGTTAGAAAGCTGAAGAGGAAGTTCACCTTTCAGCACGACAACGACCTAAAGCACACATCCAATCCACAAAAGCATGGCTTCACCAGAAGAGGATTAACATTTTGGAATGGCCCAGCCAGAGCCCAGACCTGATTCCAATTGAACACCTGTGGGGTGATCTGAAGAGGGCTGGGCACAGGAGATGTCCTCGCAATCTGACAGATTTGGAGCACTTTAGCAAAGAAGAGTGGGCAAATATTGCCACGTCAAAGTGCTGTAGTAAAATCAAAAGGTGCTTCAACAAAGTAATAGTTTAAGGGTGTGCACACTTATGCAACCAGTTTGTGAGTTTTTTTTCAATTGAATTGTTCACGTTATAGATCACATTAAAGGTGGAAAAGGTTCTGACATGATGTATCTTTGTCTCTTGTTTTACATGAAAAATACCAGCCATTTTAACAGGGGTGTGTAGACTTTTTATATCCATTGTATATATCAAAACTGTGATGGCCTTAATTGTATTGGCTTAGGCCATATTTGAGAGGATAAAAACAACGGCAGGCATCTGCCAACTGACTGATGTACATATCACCAGCTGGTTGCCTACAACTCAAATATGGCACATAATTTTTTAACTAGTAAACATCCCACTCTCAAACCTTGATATGCATACAGAAAGATTGTTTTGTGTAATATCTTATTGAAAGAGGGTACGGTCACCACCTCAGATGTTAAGAATTACCTGATTAGTGAATAACAATTGATTGACAAGTTAAATAGTTCACCTGATCACCTGATTGTATTCATGTTCAGTTTGCGCTCTATTCAAGGCTGCAACAAACAGGAAGTGGTGCAGTCTAGAGGTATATGGAAGATCCTGTAGTAGCTTTGTTAGGTGAATACACATAAATGACTTTGACCATGTAAAATGCTATATATTGGCTACGTGCCATCCCTTCCTGTTTGTGTTCCTTTCTAGTTTGTATGTGTGGTTTGAGTTTGCATAGGTTCATCTAGAACAAAAGGAGAATGACATGTACCAGTACAAACACTGTCTTGTATTTTGAAAGGAGATGGCTGGATCTGAACCATGCCTTATTGAATGTCTAGAAAATTACTTTTTGGATTGGTCTCTACTCCACTGCTCAATCCGGATATTAAAGGAGTGTTCACAATTTCCACACACTGACAGTATGTTTTACATACTCATGTTTTGCAAATGAAATACCAAAAAATTGCTAACGGTTATGGGCTTTTCCTTTTTTTGTCCATATAAATTAAATGAGGCTGAATATATACAGAATAGACATTCTTGTAAATTAATCAGAGGTGTCCCTCTTCTATGCATGAATGAGGAGTTATTGCTGATTGAGTTATTGAGCAAATACGTATTGTACACATACAGAAAAGTTTGCCATTCAAGGGAATAGTTTGTATCAGTTGTGACCAAAAGCTTTTCAGTTTTTTACTGCTGCAAAAAACAAAGGCAAGTTGGGACACTGTTAGTACACTGTAAAATGTTAATAAAAACCGAATGCAATGATGTGCAAATCATTTAATCCCAATATTTAGTTGAACATAGTACAAAGACAAAATATGAAATGTTCAAACTGAGAAACTGTTGTTTTTGTAAAAATAGATGCCCATTTTGATGCCAGCAACATGTAAAAAATTTGGGACATGGGCATGTTTAACACTGTGTTGCATCACCTCTTCCTTTAACAATTCTCTGTAAGCATTTGGTAACTGAGGAGACCAATGGCCGTAGTTAGGGTCGTGGAACCCGGGCCAGTCCTCGCACCTTCCAGCATCCGGGAACCAGACACGCTCCCACTCCCTGCTGGCCATCTGGAGGATGGACTCCACCCATAATTGCTCGCAAAGGCATTTCTACCAGATATTGACTAAAGGGTGTGAATATAATATGTTGGAAAACATTTTTTATTACATATTTTTATTTGACATTATGGAAATATTTAAATTAAATCCATTTTGCTTACATGTTGTGATGGTACATTTTTATTTGACATTATGGAATTATTTAAATTAAATCAATTTTGCTTACATGATGTGATGGTCCACCATCAGCAGGAAGCGAGGAGTCCATAGGGTCATGTATCTTTGCCTCGATACATGACCCTCGATACATGACCCAGTCTAGACCAAAGGTAAGAAGTAAAACTATCTTCTCTACATTAGTGAACTATACCATTTGCAGTTGGGACAGGATAGCCCATATAGATTATTTGTTCACCCCAGGGTCTCCTATGACTGTATTAAGTCTTATATACTTGACCAAAATCTTCTGCCTAAATGTGTTAAACAGCTTTGTGGGACCAGGAAAAGAGGGAAGCAGTTATAGGCAACGATTGCTCAGAAGAAGTAATAATAACCCATGTACCCGTGAGATATGAAGTTAGAATAATATTCTCTCTGATTAACCCATCCACAGCAACCATTGGGACTGTGTACTTCACCCCTGTAGGAGCTCAAAAACCAGAGAGTCGAGTTATACGCCCAGGCCATCAGGTGGTATTGGTCAACTGTAACAGACCCAAGGTAACCAACACAAACTATGATTCACCCAAAGCGGCTGGCCACAATTCCATGCCAGCATCTCTTTCTGTCAATGACCATGCCGTTAAAGGCAGGACCAGAAACCTATATACATGCCTGTTGTCTAGTAGCCCTGAACACATTATGTTACACAAGTAATCAGTTTGGCATAGAGCTTAGAGACATGGCCTAGTTAAAGACATCCCAAAGTTAAAACTGATCAACTGGTACTGATTTACTGATATTGATTTACTGATGCTCACATATACTGACTGCCTCACAAGTCCATTCTTAAGTAAATGACACACATAGTTAACCTGGAGTTGTCACGATGGTATACATCATACCCAGAAAGCGCCTTGGTCCAGTATGGCAGAACCCGCAAGTCGACTACGATGATCAATCGATGGACCCCGGGAGAAGAAGATCCACACTTTGTATGAATTGAACAAAAATCTTTGTAAACATAACAACTGTCATGATCGTCAGTGTTTGATTCTGTTGTAACTGATTTATAAATAACTGTAACCTCCTGGTCCTTAAGACCAGGTAGTTTTGCATTAAAATAATTAAATAATTTTAATCGGCCAAAAGGGAGGAATTGTTAAGAATTAATTTATTACCATATCCTGATTTATCCATTATTCTGGTAATTAACTGTAATAAATGGACTGTTTAGACTAGGCCTATATTTTGCTTTAGACTGTTCATGGTTGCCACGTATAGAAGGAGACCTAGGTCAGCATGCCTTGTTCATAGAAGTTTATCTATGGCCATCTTATCTATGGCCCTGTACAGTTGTCTCCAAGGTGAAGTTGCCTGTCTCCTCTCTTTCTTCCATTCGGGCAGGACAGAGACCGGGGTTCGCTCAGTTTAGGAGGTCTGTAAACTATGACCTAGAACAATGGTTACCATGACAATGTAGAGTGTATGACAACTTGTTTTGTATGTATGTTTTAGCATAAGAGATGGCTGTTCCCGTGGATCCACGTAATTAAACTTGAAATAATCAACTGTTATACGAACGACTGAGAAGTTCTTTATTTGAATAAATCGCCAATGGGGTGTCCAATGGGGTGAATTATTTTCAGAGTCACTATATGTACGTACATGTATAGGACAAAATGGAAAAAGGTCAAATACTGTTTCTAGATATTTGCGCTCTTTAGTGACATTAATTGATCCTCTAAAATATTTTTGTGGAGAAAATACAGCCTGATGTGATTATGTATTTACATGTCTTTCATGATACATGGTAGAACACATGCTAGGGTAGTATTTCCTGGGCCATAGTGTAATGCTTGATGTAAAAAAGATTTTTATGAGAACAAGTTGTATGTTTTGTTGTACTTCATTTGTCATGTATGTTTGAGTTTCTTAATGCATTATGTAAAATAAATAAGTCATTTTTGCCAACTGTGTTTCAGTTTGGACCTGCATTTTAACGGTTCAGAAAATGTGAATTCTACTTGCTCTAGCAATCACAGAAAATGTTAGTAATCGGCAACATTTCTAACAATAATAAAATGGAAAAAACATCTTTCCCTTTAACTTCTTCATTGGATTGACTTGCCCCCACCCTCATCATTTGTCTTAGCCAATGCCTCCAACATTGGTACTGAAAGCAGTGCATGTATCATATACCACCTGTAAATATTTAACGAGAGACATTTGCCGGAGAGTTTTTATTTGATCATAATAACTCCAAAAAGGTTAAGCATCAAATCACGGTTGAGACATTAACATCAGTCTCCCTGCAAGCAGGGATTATCCTTATACTTTAGGCTTTAATTACATTATTGTATAAATGATCTAACCGTCATTTCTCCCTTGCTCAATTTTCAGAATAAAAATTTTGCAATTTACCACAGAGGAAATAGACGTGGGTATTATATGGGCTCGTATTTCTCCATGCTCCAACAATTTGTGTTAATAGATTACAATCTAGTCTGAATGATCTGAACGTACATTATAACAGAGAGATGAATAACAATAAATTGAGACATAAATAATTTAACATGCTCGTTGTTTTTTAATAATGTTCAATTTAAAACAACACATTCGTTTCACTTTGGAGATTGAAGTACTGAATTGCCATTATAGGGTTCAGTCAACACATTAATTACATTCTAATCAAAATGTCTATGATTCATGTTTATTGTCAGAAAACTAATTGTATATTTATATAGCCTTTCCTACATACACACGCCAAGATTTATTTTCCAAACAGGAAATGAATCTTTGTTATCTGTGCACATAGGGTATAACATGTAATATTGCCTTTGGTAAATATTTGAGTGAGTAAATGTAATAACTTCTCCAAGCATCACCATAAAGTACAACTATGATGTTTTGTAATTGATACTGCTGAAGGGGAAGATTGTCTAGTGGTGAATTTTACAATTAAGCAATAAGGTGCGAGCGACAGTGCTGAGTGAGATACAGTATACAGGCAAATGGATTTGTTAAAAATGGTGCAAAAGCAAATATTACCCCTCTACCTGTGACTGTGCACATTTTGTCTTGAGTGTCTTTATTTCTTTTATAAAATAGTGTATTAGACTCCCTAGCCAGTTGGAACGTTTCACTCAAGAGACCGAGGACTTACAGAAAGTCTTTGATTCGTTGCTAGAGTTTGGCTGACACAAAAAGAAAGTGGAAAAAGTAATTTTATGCATAATCATGCAGCGTCTTCAGGCTTCTTAGTGGGGCTTTGCTTGTGCAAAATAGAAAAGAGCAAAGACAACATTTGCAGATGACTTAATGTTGTTTATTTACATTGATTGTAGGCCTGTTGTGTATGTACTCACAGAAAAAGCCTGAAACTTATTTTGAAACAAAACACAAACCAGCCAACATTAATAATGATTACAAACTCACCATGTTGCTCACAGTGGGTGTGTGTGTGTGTGTGTGTGTGTGTGTCAAGGGCGGAAGTCAGTCAGACAGAGGGAAAAATGAGGAGGGGTGGGTTTGGGAACCTCCCCCTGGAAAAGAATTGAGACATGCACTTTCCTGCAATACTATGCACTTTGACATACCTTTTTGCTCATTTGACCAAAGACAGAATATTATTTAGAATTACCCTCTGCACTCGACGCATAGCTTTCTAAGGCACTACATCATTATATTGAGGCACACCCTGTTGTATGGCACATCTTTGTATTTACTCAGGTAGGGGGGAGGAGATATCCTTCATTCTTTCGCGACTGTTCTCTTAGAAGTGCTTTGATCAAGACTAACTTCTGAGAAAGTGGGAAGGCTGGACCATCTCTGAGAATGCATTTTCCCGTCTTTGACTCTCCTAAGACTGGAGTTGCTTGTTTGTACATCAGATTTTGGGAGAGTAAAAATCGACATGCTCTTTGTCTAATTAGCGAGTACAGCAAAACATAGTTCATCATTAATAAAAGTATAAACATTCAAGGAAATATTGAATACAACAAAGATTGTTTTAACAGATTATTTTACTGGTCGGTCCCAGTTGTGGTTGTGCTGGAGTGTTCTAACAGTGCTCCAAACACAGTTGGTTTCAACCTCGTTCCTGGTTGAGTCAGTGAGATGAGAAGCAAATGGCCTGTCAGGACGTGCCTCAGATAAATGTCCCAATTTGTGACTCGCCTGAGTCTGTTGGAATTAACTGCAATGAGGCAAAGCTAAATTATTTTAGATTTTAAATAACGTCTAAGTATCAACACACACTTAACCCTCGGCTAATGTCCTTTTACTCCAAGGCTTTTGACCAATCTATTGCCTTGGGCTAGGTATTTTTTCTGGGGTTGGCCAGGTAGCCATAACTTTGCCCATTTTGACCACTGTTGTACAATTCTAAATGCAAAGTTTTAGAAAATGTTTTTAAATAATTTGTGAGTGTAAATAAATACAACTGATGATCCAGACAGCGACATTAACATGGCATTCTTTCCAAATCGAAGTGACACATAGTGAAGGTCTAGTTGCGCCCAAGATATACTTGACCATTTAACAGAGCCTGTTATCCAGAAAGACTTATACATCTAACATGCTTTCAGCTATGCTGAGGTAAAACAAACGCATATCACAGGCTGTCTAAAATGTTGTAAATTACTGATAGCTGTGGTCCATCTTCAGCCACAGAAAATGGACATGTACTAGTCCCAGTGTTTATGGCCAGCTGGGAGAGAGAATGAGTGGGTGGACAGGAGGACATGTGTTGCTTGTGTGGGCTCAGGCTACATTAGGGGCAAAAAGTCCACCTTCAGATTTCCAAATGTACTGTAGAGTAGTCAGGGACTGTTGCATTTCACTGGCAACAGCTATGACATTACGCAGAAATACTCAGAAAAGGCAGCATTTTTTAGATGCACATTTTTCATTTCTTGAGCGGCCAAAAACTATTAAACAACGGATGTCTCATTAAATATTCAGTTTACATCGATGATCTTAACTGATTCAATTAGATCAGATAGCGGGGTGATCGCTTCCTTTGATTCCTCTGGCATTTCTGAACCCATCAAAGAGACACAATAGTCGAATGCTAGTTTGTGTTCAATCTGATAAATATTCCCTCTCTTTGACGTGACCGCCAAAAAACGTTTGCGCATCCCTCGTGACCAAATCAGAACCAAATTAGCATGACTGATTTCCATATCAAAAGCTTCTTCACTTTTATTGTGATAATAGAAGGAATTTGGATGGGGTTGAGCCAAGCGACAGAAAACTGAAGAACAGCCTAGCTTTCTGTCAGTGCTGTTTTTTTGTAGCAGGTTGACACCGCTGAAGTTGTTGTTTGCGGAAACCCCTTGGGTTCTTCTCTCACCACACAGTCTGGGTTTGAACACCGGTAGACATCACAACTTCGCATCTGTGAAGCCCACACAACCGCCATAGGGGCTTCCCCCTCCATATCAAATCAGTGCACTCTCTAGCCTTCACTTATTCGAGGGATCCATTCCGACGTTGCTTTGCCAGGTACTGATTCCCACCTTTGACGACTCAGTAGGATTATATGTGCTAGTTCCTTTAGCGCGTGTTAACGATTTTTGTCTTCAGTCTCTTCCTTCTGTGCTTTTTATGCCATGGTGAAGATCAGTAGGACTGTCTCAGAGGCAGTGAAGAATATGAAAATTGGTTGTTTTTCTATCATGGCAAGGGAATTTATTCAACTGTGCAGCAACAAGACAGTTACAAAATATAATTTTTATTGATTTCTTTTTTAAGGAGCATTGTCCAATTGGCCTCATTGGACTTTCCTCTAAGAGCAGTTGGGGGTCAGAGTTCATAGAAAGTAAGAACGCCTGCAGCCTAAGCGGGATAATTGGTATATTAGGATATCTTAAAGAACTACCGCCTTTTTAAGAAAGCCAATAAGCTGGTTAGATGTGAATGCAATAGCACAGGGTGATAATTATCTGATTTTTGCTCAGTGAAGGAGAGTGGGATGTGATCTCAGTAGAGTAAATGGATACATTTTTAATTTACTACTCAATAAAGTATGGATTGAAGTAGACTCAATGGAGACGATGAGTGAAAAATGAGTGGGTGATGGTGAATCCCTCTCCACATATGATCTTATCATGGCCCTTTTATGGTGTTCTGAAGACTTATTTCTTCTATGTTATAATGGGCCACCATCTATTGGCTGTATAGTCATCTTAGAAATTCTCAGCCTCTATAGAAAGTCTTCAGGAAACCTAAACATGCATGCGTGTACTCCTGTAGAGTAAAATGAATCCTCTAAAGGCTGTCCTAATATGGACACTGGTATATGGAACAAAACTAGCATCATGACGTTGCTAATTTATTCTCAAGAACAGAACCACAGTTTATAATGTATTCCTCCTACAAAACACATTCTCCCTTGGTTTGAGAATCGCATCATCGTCATTATTTCATCAGACTGCCTTGCATACATTTGACATATCTAACTCTATCAATGTGTGTTAAAGATTTTACTGTGGGCGGGTCTGTGGGTTGTTCTTGAGTGATATTGCAGAAGTGCCTAAAATCATTTTAAATGTCCTCCTCCTACAACGTCAAACGTCGCACATTTTGTGATAACGTCATCATTATTTCATAGGGTCACTGTGCAAAAGTAGTAAATCTACTTAAAAATTTGTAGACACAGTGGATTTTGGACTAATGAGTTATTGCGCGGTATTGCGGAGGACTGAACCTTCCATTGATTGCCAATCCACTCCCTGGGGAACGGTGGGCGGAATGATGTAGAGAATGGAGCTAAAAGGAAGGAGTCCTGCTATGTCCATAGTTCACAGACAGGCTAGCCAGCCAACTTCAGACTTCTGCAACAGCTTCCCATTAACTGTTGTCGCTTAGCTCAGGAAATTTGTCGGATATCCCCATTAACTCCAAAAATGCTCTAATCTACTCTTTGAGCTCCCACACTCGTTGAAACACTTTGCCCAAACTTAACCAGTGGACACGAGAGTGGTAAAGTAAGTCCTGGAGATCGCATCGGTTTCCTCCAGAAACACAGTTAACTGACAATGCAGAAGTCCCCAGTTTGACGACTGGATTCACAACATGATTGAGCTGCAATATAGACATACACAGAGAATCCTGATTAAGGATGCAGTGAAGGAAAATAACATCCTGGTCAGAGTTTTCCTCTTTCACTTTATCCTGGATTCTTTTCAGCAGCCCAATGTTTTTCAAGTTAAATTTGATGATCCATCCGTGTTGAAATTTGCAAGTTTACTCAAAGGTAGCTTCATTTTCTCGATGACAGCAGACACCTGGTTATACAAGTCTTCTCCCTGCGTTTTTCCTTTCAAGGACTCCATGGTCAAAAACTCCTCAGTTATCTCAAAACTGTTGTTAACCCCTCAGATAAAAATTAGGAGCTGAGCAGTGTCTTATGTCATTACTTTCATCCAGTGCTAGTGAATATAACTTAAAGGACTCCGCCTTTTTGTTTAATTCTCGGGCTATATCTTCATCAATCAGTTCCATACGGCAAGTCACAGTCCTGCGTGATAAACAGTTTTTATTTTATTGCCTTTGCTCTCTGGACACAGGAGACCTGCTGTCTCTACCATGTATTCTTTCAAAAACTTGCCTTCGGGGAAAGGCTTGCTAGCCTTTGCTAATTTGAATGTCAGCAAAAAACGTTTGGTGCTTGACTCTAGAATCGCAGTTTGTCTGTGAATTTTTTTGTCTGAGTCTGTAAATTAGCCGTCAACCAAATGAGCCGTAGCCACCCGTTTTTGTGTTCACTGCTTGTTAGCGAAGTTAGTGTGCTTCCTGGCTATGTGACGGCTGATATTATATTCTTTGAAAACTGCAACAGTTTCTTGGCATATCAAGCATATCAGGCATATTTTGTTGTCCACTCGTTATTAAACATTTGACACTCACTGTCCACTTTTTTCTTTGGTCTGCTCATTTTTACAGAAGGGCAAGGCGAAAATTTTAAGTAGATAGTAATACACCACACTCCAACAAAGGTCAATGTGTCTGGAGTGCGCCATCTATTGGGGGAACGCGGGCATTGCAGAGAAAAGATCAAATTAATTAGATTTAATAATATAAATCTGACATGTTTGGGCTGGATAAAAAAGCCCAACCGGCTTTTTTATCCAGCCCAACAGGTATGAGGCCCGTGGGCCATAGTTTGAACATTACTGGGCTAGGGGCATGTTGGCCCCCATGTAGTAACAGAAAAAGCAATAGAAAAACTAAATTACTTCTCCCATTAAGGGGATCTCAAAGAAACATTATTTTTAAAACCTAGAGTCATGCTATTAGGAGATGCCTTTTAAGGCCAATTGAGGTCAAGTGGAGTTGGACTGTTTATTTTGAATTTCTGTTATATGAACAAGGAAGCACGTGGACCAGAACGAGGTTAGTGGAGTTTTACTGTTGTTTGTTTTCACTTACTTTCATGTCAGGGTTGGGGGTGCACCCATGGGGATGTGACTCAACAGTGTTTTTAATTGCAAGCATCGTCTTTGTTAAACTTGGATTGCGCTAACTTATTACTTCTGCATAGGTGTAAGATTCAAAGAGATGCTAATGTGCCCTGCAGTAGATATAAATACAACACTGGGAAAGTCTTGTTTTAAAAGAACCACCTACGCTGGTAGCCTGTAATTCTGGGACAACAGTGATGCTTGTATGGTTAAGCTGAATACTGGAGGGAGATTCTGAATATACACATGCATACATTTACATATTAGTCATTTAGCAGACGCTTTTATTCTGGGGGACTTGTATTAAGTACTTGTCCTGTCCGTATCACACACACGCACCCAGTGTGTTCCAGAGTTCTCTTGAACGAGACATCATTAGGTCCAGGTTCATGCAATGGATTGAATTGATAATTTTTCTCATCAGTCTACAAACAAATCCCCAGAATGACCAAGCAAAAACTGTTGTTTTTATTATTTTTTAGACAAAAAGAGAAATATCATAAGTATTAATTCCCTTTACTCAATGCATATTTTAAACAACTTTGGCAGTGATTACAGCCATCAGTCGTCTTGGATAAGACGCTACAAGCATGTAATGATGAATACTTTCCCATTCTTCTCTGCAGATCCTCTCAAGCAGGGTCAGATTGGATGGGCAACGTCGCTGCACAGCCATTTTCAGATCACTTCAGACATGTTATATCCGGTTAAAGTCTGGGCTCTGGGTGAGCCACTCATGGGCATTTACCGACTTGTCCCAAAGCCAGTCCTGCGTTGTCTTGGCAGTGTGCTTACAGTCGTTATCCAACTGGATGGTAAACCCTCGCCCATGTCTGAGGTTATAATCGCTCTGGAGCACATTTTCATCAAGGTTCTGTCTGTATTTTCCTCCTCTCATCTTTCCCTCAATCCTAACTATTCTCCCAATCCCAGATAAACATCCATTATGCTGCCATCACTGTGATTCACTGCAGGGATCGTATTGGCCAGGGGATGGGGTGCCTGGTTTCTTCCAGACTTGACGCTTGGTGTTCGTGCCAAATATATGACTTGGTTTCATCAGACCAGATTAACTTGTTTCTCAAGGTTTGTGTCCTTTAGGTACCTTTTGGCAAACTCCATGCATGCTGTCATGTGCCATTCACTAAGGAGTCAGTTCCATCTGGCCACTTTACCATGAAGGCCTGAATGGTAGGATGCAGCAGAGGATAAAAATATGAATTAAATCCATTTTAGAATACGGCTGTGGTTATAACGTGGAAAAGGTGGTGGAGTGAATAGTTTTCGAATGCACTATATATTTCCATTTTCATAAACAATTGGTGTGCATAACATCCCAGGGTGCTTATTTAAATATTGTCAATTCTAAATACCTTCAATAATACAAACAAACATAATTTGCTTGTTTTTTTCTTCAGCGCATGCCATCCTCAATGGATTGCTCAGGGCTCCCCTGCTCATCATCTGCTCTCCCCAATTTGTCTTCAGGCTCTGAAGTACTCTCTTTTCATACAAGCCGCCAAGTTGTCTCAAATGTCATAATTCCTCTGTTTGCATGTGTGAGCACGTCTCTAGCCAAGCTAGAGGGACCAGTGACTGTGAGAATCCATTGATTGTCCATAGGAGTCAGTCACAAACCAATTTAGGATCAGATCACTCTCTAGTAGAGGGTGCTTCTTTGATGCTAGGAAAAGGGATAATTGAAGTAACCATGAAGGTGGAATCTAACACGGGAAATGAAGGATTTGATTGAATGAGAAGCACTTCTGGTTTAATCTTTCTAGACAGATGCGTTGTTTCTGGCAACATATCAACACGCCAGTTCAACACATCTGTACAATCTGCAGCATCACAGGAAGGGCCGATTGTCAATTTTTCAGTTTACGTGTCATTGCTGCTATTCCTGTATTTAATTTGCATATGCTGACTTGCAGCTTAACCTTGCACTCATTGCACATTTAGAACTGCCACTGTACTTGCATTTTAAATTGATACACACGTCCACCTCGGGAACCTCATTGCTGCAATCCCTGCATTTCAGTTGCACATGCTACTCTACTCCTTCAATTTTCCTTAATTGCAAATTCTGAAATTATCTCACTTACATTATACTTACCTGTATACACCTGTAAAAAAAACAAAAAACTGAACATTTTCTGACAATTTGTGAATTTCCTACTGCACATTTAGTGCTGAAAAATGTATTGAAAACCATAACTGTATGAACATTTCAGACAGCATATTGAGCTATTGAGATAAACCCTGACTGTTATCAGTTCAGAGAATTAACCAGAATTGACAGGCATTAAATGGACATTGAACAATATAACTTTTTTTTATTATTATTGTTAATTTTTATATCCAAACCCTGGTATATTCACTTGGCAGCTTTAGATATGCCATCCTGTGAGGGACAATCATGACTGTTTGTTCTCTTTACAGTGTACAGGGTGAGCTGGTGGTGTTTTTCCTTGTCTGACTATTCAAGCTCCTTGCATCTGAACTCCCTGAAGCCTTGAACAAATGTAGTGCCATTACATTTTGGTTCAACAGAAGATCAAGCTGGAAATGATGAACAATTGTTTAATTTTTGTTAGTTGTTTATTGTGTTTATGCCATGGCATTTATATGCTGATTCCTTAGATGTGACCCAACTACAGACTGCTTTGTTTTGTACAACATTCCATTTTTTAAGTCACCCAAATCACTGAAATGAAACAAGTTTGAGTCACTGGGACAGTTACTTCAGTCACTGTCTGGTAAAACATTTTAACCTGGAGCTGAATGACCTGCCGTTACGGTTTCATACATTTGGTTTTGGGTCCAAAACACTTAGTCCATCAGGAACGTCAATCAATATAGTGATGAATTCCAGCCAACATGCCTGGTTACTTTGTTGAAGCAGCTTTTGATTTTATTACAGTACTCAGTCTTTTTGGGTAGGAGTCTATTAGCATGGCACATTTTGACATGGTAATATTTGCCCACTCTTCTTTGCCAAAGCACTACAAATCTTTCAAATTGCACGGACATCTCCTATGCACAGCCCTCTTCAGATCACCCCACAGATTCAGTTCTGGGCTCTGGCTGGGCCATCTCAAAAGGGTAATCCTCTTCTGGTGAAGCCATGCTTTTGTAGATTGGATGAGTGCTTTGGGTCATTGTCGTGCTGAAAGGTGAACTTCATCTTCAGCTTTCTAAAGGACACCTGAAGATTTTGTGCCAAAATTCCCTGGTATTTGGAACGGTTCATAAATCCCTCCACCCTGACTAAGGCCCCGGTTCCAGCTAAAGAAAAAAAAAACAAAGCATGATGCTGCCACCATATTTCACTGTGGGTATGGTGTTCTTTTCGTGATGTGCAGTGATGTTTTTGCACCAAACATACCTTTTGCAATTATGGCCAAGAAGTTCAAACTTGGTTTTAGCATACCATAACACATTTTCCCATGTGCTTTTGGGAGACTTGATCAGCCGGGCTTGGATGGTTTTCATTGTAAGAAAAGGCTTCGGTCTTGCCACCCTACCTTATAGCCCATTCATATGAATAATTTTTTTGCAGCTAAGAAAATGTTAGGAAAATCCTACTAGAAGAGCTGAACTTCATTTGTGATTGATCAGAGTCACTTTCAATATTGGCAGGTGTGTAATGACTTCTATGTATCAAAATAATAAATTGCTCCCTTTCCTCTGGATGTGTAACAAACTCACAAAAAATAGCTGAAATTAAGCCGCTTTTAAAAAAATCCAATCTGGATCCAGACACTTTAAACAACTATAGGCCAATATCAAACCTCCCATTCCTCTCAAAAATGTGTTTCCCAACAACTGAACGCTTTCCTGAAGACAAATAACACTAATGAAATGCTCCAGTCTGGTTTCAGACCCCATCATAGTACTGAGACTGCACTTGTGAAGGTAACAAATTACCTTCTAATGGCCTCAGACAAAGGTTCCGCATCCGTCCTGTTGCTTCTTGATCTTAGTGCTGCTTTGGACACTACTGATCACTATCTTCACTTAGAGAGACTGGAAACCCATGTTGGGCCACGTGGGAATGTTCTAGCCTGGTTTAAATCGTATTTATCTGAAACATATCAGTTCGTATGTGTGGATGGTATATCCTCGGGCAAAACAAAAGTGTGTTTTGGTGTTCCTCAAGGCTCGGTCCTGGGCCCTTTATTGTTCTCACTATATATGCTGCCTCTTGGAGATGTTATCCGAAATCACAATGTCAACTTTCACTGCTATGCTGATGATACAGTTATATATTTCGATGAAGCATGGAAAAAAAACCAAATTAGCTACTTTGGAAGCATGTGTTTCAGACATTAGGAAGTGGATGACTGAGAACTTCCTGCTTAATAAACTCAAGAAAAACAGAAATGCTCGTTTTAGGACCCAAGAAACAAATACTCTCATTGGCAGATCTCACTGTGAACCTCGATGGCTGCATGGTTGTATCCCAAAAAACTGTAAGAAATCTCGGCATAACCCTCGACCCTGACCTCTCCTTTGATGAACATATAAAATATATCTCAAGAGTTGCTTATTTTCATCTTCGAAACATTGCAAAAATCTGAAAATTTCTATCAAAAACTGATGCGGAAAAACGAATCCATGCTTTTGTTACATCAAGATTAGATTACTGCAATGCTCTTTTTTCCAGCTACCCTGATAAATCAATAAATGAACTTCAATTAGTGCTGCACACTGCTGCTAGAATCCTAACTAGAACAAAACAATGTGAACACATTACTGTAGGACCCCCCCCGTCCTTGTCCCTCCGGTTTTGCCTGCAATCTGGACTAGGTTTAAATAGACTCTGGGCTTAGCCCACATGCATTGAACTATTAAAATTTGGACTCTTAATATGTTCACCCGGCACAGCCTGAAGAGGACTTGTCACCCCTTGGAGCCTGGTTCATCTCTAGGTTTCTTCCTAAATTTGGCCCTCTTAGGGAGTTTTCCTAGGCACTGAAGTTCATCACTATTGTTGTTTGTTCCCTGGGGTTTAAGGCCGTGTGTTTTGTGAAAGCACTTTGTGACAACTGCTGATGTAAAAACGGCTTTATAAAATAAATGTGATTTGATTTGAATGTGATTGGTTAATTCTGAACACAGCCACACCCCCAGTTATAAGAGGGTGTGCAATTATTTTAAGGTTTTTATTTTTCAGTTTTTCCCTTCAAGGATTTCAGTTTTTTTCAATTGAATTGTTCACATTGTAGGTCACATTAAAAGTGCAAAAAGTTCTGACATGATTTATCTTTGTCTCATTCTTTCACATCACAAAAACCTGGCACTCTAACCGGGGTGTGTAGACCTTATAACCACTGAAAGTAAAAGCGAAGCAAAAAAAATGCATCTTAAGATCTTTCTTCAAAATGTATACTATTTCTTAGTTCCTCAGATCCTCCAGCTGACAGTTCCAGAGCTCAACACCATACTGGTTGATGTCAGTATGGTGTTGAGCTCTGGTTTTGGCCTTTGGAACAACTGAATTTTTGAAACACTGATACCATTTTAATGTCACCCAATTGACATTAGATGCAGTATAATTTTAGCTAGCTAGTTGAAATTGACCACTGAATTTAAGCTATCTAACATTAGCTTGTGCCTAAAATATAGTTATGACATGATGGTGGCAGTGTTGTTTTCAATTACATTACACTTATTACTATAGCAATGTCAGCGTACTAGCCCTGTTTAAAGAAATTTGCCCAGTTCAGCTTTTGACCATGAATATGGCTGCAACTTCTGCAGACTAGAAGCCTGGTGATAGAAGCACTGTCCAGGAGTTATGGACACATTTTATTGTGTCCATAGGATTAGGACCATGGCAAAAGATTTTTTGCTATTTAATAATCATCTTTGACATTGAGATCTTAAAATGATAGTTGATGGTCCAAATCCTATATTGAGGAACTCTACCAATACTACCAAAACCATGTGAACTGGAACAATCATTTCAGTACCGCTTGCAATAATTCCAACAACTTAACAACTGGAAGAGTATACGGATACTGTATAATAATTTATTTTGGCTCTCAAACAGCTTTTCCTTCTTTGTTACAGTAAGCATGCACTGGACAATATTCTACTGAACCAAACAATATGATACTGTTGAATAGTGTTGCAATTCATAAGCAAGCACAAACAATTAAAGACTAATTAAACAAATATGAATTCAAGTGTTTATTATGCATCTGTAAGCTTCACCTATTACATTCTAGCTGAAAGACAAAATGGGTACAGCACATCATTCTTGCTTATTGAACTTGCATACGATTAATGTGATTCAGTCTTTTCAACTGTAACATTGTGTATGTATAGAGCTGTAAGATATGTATATATAGTCTGTTCATTATATATTTATTTCCCTTCCCAGATAGTACATGGCACCCAACAAAGTTAGGAGATCATTGGCATGCTGGCAAGTTGCTGCCGTCTCAGAATAGGATCAGAATAGAATGTTGATGCATGGCCTATACATAAGTCAGGTAAAACTTTACAAATCACAGTAGTCATTCTAACTACATATTTTTAAGATTAGCAAACACCATCTTCCCAGTGTTTGATGCATAGACTACATTATTACTACATATTAGGAGAATATGTAGTGTATTAATATAACTACAAGTATTTTAATAAGTTTACAAAAAAATGCATGCTTAATGAAATGTATTCTGAGAAAATGTGAATGTTAGAAAAACATTCGTAAAAAAAACACAACCTGGTAGGCAGGTGGCTTTGTGATTAGATCGTCTTACTCGTAACCAAAACATAACTCAATCAAATCCTTAGGTATATAAGATGAAGAAATCTTGTAATTCTGTCTCTGAAAATAGAAGTAAACCATAATTTCTCCTGGTTAGCAGGTCTTGGTTAGACCTTGTGCACAAACCTGTCAATACAACTAGGGTCCATCGATACTTAGGTTAGCCTGGGGAAACATTTACCCCCACATTTCTGAGGCCTGTGGTTCCTTCCTCAGTAATCACTACAAAAATATACGAATAATACTCTACATAAAAAATCCCATTTTTTGATTTTCCATCAATGTTTTCCATTATTTTTGGTAGCAGGGATTAACTTTCATAGTTCTTCGGCTCACTGCAGCCACCTACAATTTCCCTATGTAGCAGCATGTTATGCAAATTTCTCAATATAACAAGTCTCAAATAAGAAAATGTCTACGGATTTCACCTGTTTAAAAAACATTGCTCTGTCATTACCATTTATACTGCAAGTGGCTGAATGACACAGTTCTGTTTTTACATTTCCCTGCTTCAAGGGGGGTAATGTTGGGGAGAGTATCAGCATGTTTACATTTGATTAAAAGGTCAAGGTGAGGATATTTTCTCAAAACATCTAGTGCAGCGGTTCTCAACAGGGGGTTCTAGGCCCCCAAGGCATTGAAGTGACAAGGAAAAATCAACATATCACTTAATGTATAGTGCCTTGCAAGTGTTCAAACCCATGATCAATTAGCTAATATTTGTAAGGGGTCTATACATGATTTATAATTACGCTATTGCTGTTTTCTTTAAAGCACTTGTAAAAGCATTATAAACCGTTTATAATAGGAGTATCCCAATAGAACTGCAACACCAGACCAATGCAATTAACTACAAGGAGTACCTCTGATCCTCAGGGTTTGGAATTGAGAACCATTGTCCCATAAAAGATTGCCATTCACACTATTCTTTTCTACTGACTCTGGATTGAGTTTTGCTCAGGCTCTCTTTCCACGGATTGTAAACTAAACAGCTGGGAGGCAGCCTTAGCTTGCAGCCATGACAGAAGATTGTTGACACTGCTGTAAGTCATTTAAAGCTTTTAGCTAGTTTACATTAGCAATGAGCTTGCTAGCCTAGGAAAGTTTGATTAGACACTAAAGATCTGCTATTGCTTATCCAGTATGGGAATCACTTTACCCTGGTTTAGAGGAGCTAGTATTTCCACGTCTATCAATAATTCTAAAGCTTAACAACGTACCACCTATAACCTTCTTGCAAATTGCAGGTAGAAACAAAACAACAGGATCCATGAATTTGTCTGACATGGAAGAGCACAAAATTATTCCAAAAGTCTATCACTATATCAACCATTTTGATGTGAGCAGGGCAGAGTCCAGGGCATTTTACCTACACCTTTTTGAGGAAATGTGTCGACTACCACTTTCTCTATCAAGCAAGAGGTCCAGCTAAATTACCGGTTTGCAGTGGCAACAAAAAGTTGTTTAAAGCCAGAGAGAAGACATTCCCATGTTTTCCCATACGTGCCCAGGTACACTGAGATTAGGATGCACTGTTCAGGTTTGGGGAAATCTCTCCTTATGGCCCACTCATTTTCTCTCTTCTAAAAGACAAGGTTGACAACTGAGATGCGCTCTGTGTGTGTTTGTTAGTGGGTGCATATGTCAGTGAGCAAGCGGGCCGTTGATTGAGTTTTGAGTTTTAATTACCCTTTATTGAGTCAGAGACCCCACAGTTCAGTTTGCAATTATTCACATAAAAGATGCACGATTAAACATGTGGTTTAAAAAACCACACCCAATCTATGTCTTCATTAATTGAGCACAACATCCCTTTTGAGACTTATAGCCTGATAGGGTTCCCACAAGATATAGAGAGTCACCTGGCCCTATAAAGTTGGGCTAAACAACCGACTAACTAGATGTGGCTTGTATCATGGGTAGTTATTTTGCTAATTCATTATATGGTTGTAATGTTTCAATTAAGGGTGGCCATTCTTCCAGTTACTGGGTTTGCATGCCCCTGCTCAAGCCCTACGCTACCCGCATTGTAGCAAAAACATCTGCTACGGGACATTAATTTAAACGCTTAGGTGTGATTCAGTGGTGGATCTAATGGCTGAACACCCTGCAGCAATCCAGACACAGATGGTGATGTGTATTGTACAGTAGGCTCACAGCGCTGTTATGGTTGTTGGTGGGGGGTTGAATGCCTTGATCAAGAGCAATCGTGGCAGGAGATTGTGGGCCTACGGGAGACCAACACCCTTTCTTCTAACACAGGTCACCAATAGAGCATATTTTATTGGTGGAAATACCCCAGTCTAATGGACTGACTTAAAAAAGACAGTTCCATCCCAAGTCAAGCACCAGCAAAGGGTGACTTCTATTATTTTCTTACATCGTTTTTAAGAGTTATTGAGAAATTCTGTGACATGCTAATGTCTGTTCCTTCAGCTCGTCACAGCAACACATCCTGCTGAAGAAAATAGACCAGAAGTGTAAAACAGCGTATAGTTGCTTTAAGTGGGCCTCGCTTTTTAGCTGACATGGCTCTTCCTCATGCGGTATGGAATGTATCATAGATCATTTGATTTGTAAAATCTGGTGAGTTACTGAGACACTCGCACCCAGAACCATAGATGAAGGGATATAATCCAAATAGGCATAGGTGAAAAAATCTGATGTTATCGATGCTCATGAGTGCTATACAATTCATTGAGAGTCACACCTTAAAATGGTCTCACAAGACATGTGTAACTAATGCCACGGGGAACACAGGCGGAATACGAGCAGCTGCATAGTTAAAAGGACTGTGAGGATTTGGCGACTTTGGGACCCTGAGGACAACCTCAGCCTGGCTGGTGAGTACAGGCAGGGAACAATTGATTGTACCACCTGTTGTTTTTAGATGTGCTTGTGTCTCTTCTGCCCGTAAAGCCAGGCCCGGCATGACATTCAAGGTGGAACTACCAGAGGCCCTTCCTGCCTTAGACGTACATCCCTCCATGTTAAGAGGAGCTACACGCAATACAGAGGGGATCACCTGGAGCCCTGCCGAGGACACCTGTTTACCCATGTGCTTCCAGTTCTAGTCTCTGGACTTGTGTATTAATTACAGTCTGAGTTAATGCTTTAGAATTAGCACATCCTTGATGGACTTCTGGTCTCTGACACTGTAAGCTCCCTTTGTTGTTTTGTCAGTCATCTGTTTTTTCAGCCTTAAAGCCTACTGTGTTGTAAATTCCCTGGATTGTTGGGCTGTGAGTTGACTCCGGAAGATTTATTTCTTCATGTAAAAGTGACTGTTAATTTCATTATTTTTGGAGTCTTTATTCTGGTCATAAGGACTGTTTTGCTCGCTGTATGCCCTTACTATCATGTCAGTTTTTGTTTGCTAGTTCCTCCTCCCCAACCATGCACAGTACATTTAAAGAAATGTGACACAAAATGGACAATAAAAGTGTCACATTATTGAAGCGGTATACAGGACTGATGTTGAATATATTGCAAACATTGAAGCCATCTGACGTCAAATCACGTCTCACATTATGGAGATGTCGTGACAGTATTGGTTTCGATTGAGTCTTAAGTTACTAAATTATGGGAATCAAAGCTCTGTGCTCTCTTTTCTATCCTTAATGCATAACCCTTCTTACATGGTTCCAGAACATGTCAGCCCACGAATGCAGCCAGCCCATTCACAGTCAGGAAGTAGAACCGCAGACCCATCAAGAATTAATCAGATCTCAGCTCCTAGAATATTGATAGCCATTCGCACATTAATCATTCATCATATTTCTTCTTCAACTTAGCAAGTCTCAAGAGAGGGAATATTACATTTGCCTTGCATTCGATTTTCTCGACTGACATTTAATTTACACTAAAATTGTAAACTTATATTCAATTTTATCTCACTTTTTTCATTTATTTTCCTTGGTTTTGTGTTTAATTGCAGCCACTGTGCTACTGTGAGCTTTTCTCTTTTTTCTTCAACGTGATAATTCCCCATGAGGCAGTGCGTGGGCGGAGGTGTAAACACGCACATCAGCGGCGATGTGTGTTGTTGCTAGGGTAGGGCTCAAAGCACACACGCGCACACAAACACACAGCTACGAACACACACACACACATATGCTGGGAGTTAACACCAGCCACAACCACAAACAAGAAGCACTTGACAAACAAAAACCTTCCAAGCCTTTTGTAATCGATCTCACTGAGGTGAAATTTTGTTGATTACCATTAAGCAAAACATTTTAGTTCCTCACCTTTGTAAACCTCTGTGTTTCAGTCATGCCCCTTATCAGTAATTTTCAACTGACATCGTATACCCTGACCCTCACTAATTCAGGCAATTACTGACCTTACACACACTGCCAGCACCCCAAAGTTTCACTTTATTTCCCCCAGGGTTTTGGTCAACAGCGATCCCCTGTTGGGAAACAATCGTGGATACATTTCAGATTACTGAGCTGGGGCTACATAATACTGACCCTAAGCCAGAGTTCTTCAAAACACTCAGCCAAGTCCTAATTCAAACAGCGTGAAATAACATTGCAATCCAACTCAGTCAATGGGCACCGAGCTACAGGTGCAGAGATCAAAACAAATGTACCAGTCAGAAAAAGTAATTATCAAAGCTTTCACTTTTCCACTTTGCCTAGAGGCTACAAATAAACGCTGTGGCTTGAATCAAACAGTAAGGTATAGGGTTCAGATGTGTTATGTCTTTTATAATTATGCTACATGTGTTGTTAAAGAAATGTTAGATTGTGGGTTGTCTAGTTCTTCACCTTATTCCCCAGTCATGTTATTTTTCCCCTCTGCCTTGCATTGTTGGTCTATCTGTCTGTCTTTTATTTCCTCAATCTTTCCTTTTTCTTTTTTCCCTTTCCTTTTTCTTTCATTCTGTTTGTCTGTCTTTTTCTCTTTCCTTATTTCATTCTTTCTTTCTTTCCATCTCTATCGGTCTGCCTTTTTCTTTCTTTATCTTTCTCTTTCCTTCTTTCTTCTTGTCAGGCTCTTTCTTTTCCTTTCTTTCCACACTGTTGAGATGAGCAGCCTCCCAGCTGCCTCCAGGGTAAGTCATATTATGGAGGGGGATTGATGCTTTATGACACGCTCTTTGAACGCTCTGTCAAGGGATGCATGGACATCTGAAGGAGTCTCGATTCAGCTCCCCCCTCTTGTTGGCTCCACCTCTTATTTAAGGTTGTCACATTGCAGCACCGTGCACCTCCTGGAATACCTCTGGGATGTCTCGATTACCCAACATCCTCTTCCTCCTCCTCCCCCCCGGGCGGAAAAGGAAAACAGTATTTCTTCCATCACCTAGTGATTTGGTCCGGAAACTGTAGCCTGAAAAGGGCATTTCCTATTTTCAGTGTGTTTCACTGGAAAAGAGGGAGTGTAGAGTAGGGGGGAAAACTGTTTTAATTCTCCAAAACACAAGGGAGAACTAAAAAAAAAATCTGTATTTTACCCTGTGTTCGGTTAACGTGGCTGTTGCCATTTCGCTCCATTCACATCTTTTGGCATTGGTAGGGAATATGTACCAGCCATAGCATTGTGTGTATGCTTGAGCTCAGTCTATATTTAGAGTGCTAATTAACAGCGCTCTCACTTCTCCACTGTGGTCCATGCAGGTCCATTTGTGTCATCTAGCTTTTCCGCCTTTAACCTTTTTTGCTTTCTATTGTTTCTTGTACACCTGTATAAATATAGCCTCTGGTCCAGATATTGGGACAATGTTCTCTGCCCACAGCCAGTGTATTCTTCACTGACAATGCCACATTGTAATATTCAGGTTAGCAGGATTCACTCATTGTATTGTATTGGAACCACCAAGACTGGCCATCTGCCCAAACAAAGTAACAGGGCAAGAACGGTCTTGCGTATTAAGGTGACCAAGAACTCAATGGCCACTCTAACAGAGCTTCAGAGATTCTCTATAGAAATGGGTCAACCTGCCAGAAAGACAATCACCTCACTTCTGCAGCACCATCAATCAGGCCTTTATGGTAGACGGGCTAGACGAAAGCCAAAAAGTAATATGACATGCCGCCTATAGGACTCGGAATGCATGAGAAAATATTAAATCTGTTCTGATGAAACCAAAATCAAATAGGCTTGAATGCCAAGCGGTATGTCAGGAGAAAAACAAGTTACCGCTCATTAACTGGCTTATACCATCCCTACAGTGAAGCAGGGATGCCCTTTTGCTATGGGGATGAAAGACTGACCAGGATTGTATGAATTGAGCAAACTTCTGAAAGAGCATTGAAAAAAATAACAGATCCAAGGCGCACAGGGCCTTAGACTGGGCTGAAGATTCATCTATCAGCATGACAATGACCCAAAGCATACAGTCAAGACAACATTGTATTGTCTTCAAGACAAGTCTGTACATGACCATAAGTTGTCCAGCCAAAGCTCGGGTGTGAAACCTGTTTTAATTTTGCTCTATCATGGTGTGGTATTGCGTGTATACTGATGGAATAAAATGTCTGTAAACAAATACAAATGGTCTATATCACAATATAATGTGGAGGAAGTGAAGGGATCTCAATACTTTTCAAAGGCACTGTTAGTACGGCTCAGCATCAGTGCTATAGCTCTGGGTTTAATTACTGATCCAAACTTTTGTACACATCATTGCCTCTTATACACTTTGGTTGGCTGAGACTCACTGACTTCCAGGGAGTTTGTGTATATAAGAATATCCTGCAGAAACTTCACCTCAGAAATTCAGTGGAAAAACAGCAGTTATCGCACACGCATTTGAGACTGACAGTGGGGTAATAAATCTATTTGTGACAATGGAACTGAAGTCTATATTTAGTCCTTGTCAGAGAGTTGTATTCACTGGCACTTTTTCTCCCTATTCTCTCAGACAATCTATCAAAACTGCCTTTGTGTTACGTCAATATAGTACCAGAGATATCCCTGGCTTTGTGGATTTTGATGTGTGCTTGGGGTTATCAACTAGGTGGAAGATCCACATGTGGCCAGGTGTCTGGCACCTGGACGAGACAACCATATTCTGGGATAAAATATCCTGTCAGTACCTTTTCAAGTTTATAAAGCTTAAAGTTTAACACATTAACAAGTGTTCCAGGGCCACTGGAAGACAACGTGACATGAAAATGTAACTGTTTTATACAGTCATTTCTTTTGGATTAATTAGAAAGTGTCAATAATTTATCACCCAGTGCAGATAAATTGCTTTCGTGGTTCTCAACCCATCCCCAACCCCAAACTCATTCTTAAATTATTCATGATAGTTCATTGGTGCCCTTGATGAGAAAGGTGACCTTTTAAACCACCTGAAGACTTTTTGTGCCAACTCCAACATGGCAGGCTGGAAAAGCTCAGCTTAGGATATTTCATATTTCAGCATCACACTCCTCACAAGCTGTGTGTAATTTTATTTCATCTCTCTCATTTTTCTTCTCGTGAGCACTGCAGTTTCTTGCTGCGTTAAACAACAACAAAGTTAAACAATATTAATTTGAATTCGAAGCTCAATAAAAAAAAAGATATAACGCTGTAGCGTGCCGAGGGTGTTTGATTAGTGGTTGCATAGCAACAGTGTATCGCGGCCATCTGTTGTCTTGTCAGTCAGTGGATCCCGTGTCGCCACCGTGCCGGCATCATGGCATCACAGCGTTTAGTAAGCAAGAAAACAGACAGTGGTGTAATAGATCTATTCGTGACAATGGAACTGAAGTTTATATTTAGTCCTTGTCAGAGAGTTGTATTCACGGGTGCTTTTTCTCCCTATTCTCTCAGACAATCAATTGAAACTGCCTTGGTGTCAATATCCATCCGCACACAATAGATTCTACATAGCGAATCTTAAGATCTTCATTCTTTAGGGGAGCTTCAGTCTCTAGAATAGAACTGACCTACTTGAACAACGGTTGCTTTTACTGTATAAAGTTACATACGATGGGTGTGCTTTAATCTCCTTCTCGGCAGTAGTTCAGCTCTGTCACCCTCAGGTACTGTGTTTGGGCTCCTCAGGAGGCCCCTCGGCGGCTCACTGTTGGTGTCTACTTTTTAGTGTCTGTCAGTGTGATGTTACTTATCTTATTCTCTGATGACATGACTCAGTAACGTGATATGAAGTGGCTTAGTGAGTGATGTGCTTTATCATCATTGGATTGCTTCCCCTCTTTGAGGAGACAGCGGCCAGCTATTACAACGTCTGTTTCATATCGCAGTGTACACACGGCAGCATCTGTTCCATCAGAGGCGGCTTACTGGCTGAAGCACAAACCACTCATTAATAAATGCACCTCAACTGCACTGTATCGACAACAAATCTACAAATCTGGCAAACCTAAAGAGTCCTGCCAGCCCAGAATCGATGACAGATCTGGCCACCCCAAAGAGCCCTCTCATCATCATAAACTAGGGTCTAAATGATCACACAGATTTCTCACTCAGGATTGGAGCCAATTCGGTCAGCTTTAGTCAGGGGTTTGTTTCTGAAATGCTTCACTCATTTGTCATGCTTATACATTTGTCATGCTTATAGAAGCATAGAGAATCAGTCAGTGTTGAAACGATCCGGTTTCCATGTCAGAAACCGAGGAGGCGGTTCATCGGTGTGGGAAGTGAGATGTGAGTTTACCAGAGTTTTATTGAATCTATTTTCAGAAGGTGTCGGAAATACCTCCCACTGGCAACACCACAGTATTATTCCCTTCTTATTACTTAAAAATTGTCTAGGCCACACACACACACACACACACACACACACACACACACACACACACACAAGTATTTGATACACTGCTGATTTTGCAGGTTTTCCTACTTACAAAGCATGTAGAGGTCTGTCATTTTTATCATAGGTACACTTCAACTGTGAGAGACGGAATCTAATACAAAAAAAACAGAAAATCACATTGTATTATTTTTTAATTATTAGTTTGCATTTCATTGCATGACATAAGTATTTGATCACCTACCAACCAGTAAGAATTCCAGATCTCACAGACCTGTTAGTTTTTCTTTAAGAAGCCCTCCTTTTCTCCAATCATTACCTGTATTAACAGCAACTGCTTGAACTTGATACCTGTATAAAAGACACCTGTCCACACACTCAAACAGACTCCAAGCTCTCCACAATGTCCAAGACCAGAGAGCTGTGTAAGGACATCTGGGATAAAATTGTATACCTGCACAAGCCTGGGATGGGTTACAGGACAATAGGCAAGCAGCTTGGTTAGAAGGCAACAACTGCTGGCACATTTATTAGAAAATGGAAGAAGTTCAAGATGACGGTCAATCTCCCTCACCGTATTTGGAGGAAGAAGGATGAGTACAACCCCAAGAACACCATCCCAACCGTGAAGCATAGAGGTGGAAACATCATTATTTGTGGATGCTTTTCTGCAAAGGGGACAGGACGACTGCATCGTATTGAGGGGAGGATGGATGGGGCCATGTATCGCAAGATCTTGGCCATCAACCTCCTTCCCTCAGTAAGAGCATTGAAGATGGGTCGTGGCTTGGTCTTCCAGCATGACAACGACCTGAAACACACAGCCAGGGCAACTAAGGAGTGGCTCCGTAAGAAGCATCTCAAGGTCATGGAGTGGCCTAACCAGTCTCCAGACCTGAACCCAATAGAAAATATTTGGAGGGAGCTGAAAGTCCGTATTGCCCAGCGACAGCCCCGAAACCTAAATGATCTGGAGAAGGTCTGTATGGAGGAGTGGGACAAAATCCCTGCTGCAGTGTGTGCAAACCTGGTCAAAAACGACAGGAAACGTATGATCCTTGTAATTGCAAACAAAGGTTTCTGTACCAAATATTAAGTTCTGCTTTTCTGCTTTTCAAATTAATTATTTAAAAATCATACAATGTGATTTTCTGAATTTTTGTTTTAGATTTTGTCTCTCACAGTTGAAGTGTACCTATGATAAACATGACAGACCTCTACATGCTGTAAATAGGAAAACCTACAAAAATCTGCAGTGTCTGCAGTATCAAATACGTGTTTTCCCCACTATATACAGTATTCTCTCCACAGGCCTTGTTAGCAAAGCAAATATACCACCCAAAGGAGTAATTTACAAGGTAACACGCCTCTCAATTTGACCTGGATTGATGATTGTATGCAGAACACGCTTAAATGACAATAATTGAACGGAAGGGGGGGTTCAATGTTACGGTAGACAGCTTCACTTGCGAGGCTGCTGCATCTTAAGGCTGTGACAGGGTCAACGATAAATTCGAATTTCAAACACCATAGAGGGCCGCTGTTTTTGATTAGGGTCACTGGTCTCTCTTCGGATCACCGGTCTGAATCACCAAACAGCCACGGTTTTCTCCAGGGAATCCAGTGAACAACGATCTAACAACATCCCCTTACTAGGTCCCCCCCACTCTTCCTGACAGCTGTCACAGACCGACATCTGCTCTGGGGACCATCTGGAAGATGTCCCTCAGGCTTTCAGGTCCCCCAAGGTCCACTCAGTCATTGCTATAATTACTGTCGAAATAGAGACCTGAATTCATTGATTGTGGATCTCTTCTTTTTTGTGGACCGGCAAAGAAGTCTTATGTACACTGACCACTGACTCCAGTGGATCTATTCATATTACCTCTTTCTGTCCTCCTGCGAGCTTCCTTCAGATAGGTTTGCCAATCTGGCAATTTAGCCTCGTTAATGGCTGTTCATTAAAATGCAATCGCTGAGGTGTTTTGATCTGTTTTTGTTTTCTGGATCTAACGAGCACAATTAAAATGTAGTCAGTGAATCAATAAGCATTGTCTCTGTGGACCTCCAAGGGGTTTTGGCCAAAAATACTAATTAGTGTCAGATTTCCATTGTAGATTTATTTAGCGTCTCCCATTCCCCATTCCCACCACACTGAGACAAGCTCACTGCGTTCTAACACGGCTTGTCTGAGGCCTGGAGGGGGAGAGTAGAGGTGGAGGAGAGGAGACTAGGAGAAGAGAAGAGGTGCAGGTGGCAGCTCTCTAATTACCTCCCTGTTGGATAACTACATTTCCCATGATTCCTGGCCCACTGACAGCAGAGTGGGCGGATGGTGCAGCTTGTCTGTGGTAAATGACAATCTTAATGAATAGTTTCCTCATCAAGATGATCCATTGGGGAGAAAGAAGCAGCTAACAGCTATTCTTATAACAGCTTTTTTGTTATAGCAGTTTCATCTGTGTCTAAAGTTATGTTTGCACATAGTAGTACTTAATCAAAAGACAATGGTTGATTTAATAGTAACCGTAAAAGGTCTCACTATGTAATTCATTTATAAATATTAAATGTCGGTCATTGACTGTAACAACAAAAAGTGTTTATTAGAATAGCAGAGCTGGCTAATAAAAATAGCTGAAGCTACTATAAACCCCCACACGGTTGTATAAATTCAGGGTCCGGTCTCCAACAGTTTCTCCCGTGCACGGTGGTCCTTGTTTTTGATGCCAGGCGACACCACAGCCACGACGGGTTCATAGTCTCATGCTCACGAATGAACTTGGGATAACCTTTGCTTGCTCACACCGGTGTCTCCGTGACGTGACACGGAGCCAAGCCAGGCCGAAGAGATTACACCGCATCATCTGTTACTCAATCCTCCGTAGGGTTCATGTCCTCTGCTTTGCCTTTGTGTCTCCGTGTGTAGCGTGTGTCCATTGAGTCACTCCAGGTCACCCACCGCTCTCTCCCCTTCAGTCACCTAGCTCTCCCATGACACTCATCTCTCCCGCTTGCAAATAACAGCGTTGCGATTGAGTAGCATTAGGGGAGGACAGTGGGGGATTTTTTTTTGCGGCAGCGATTTGTGTGGCGAGGGGGTGTGAGAGGGAGAGGTGTCCCATCTGTTTGTTCGGGGTGTTGGGTTGCCCCCCTCCCATTGTGCTTTCCCCCCGTATTCCCCCACCACGCACCTCCCCTCCACCAGCAGGGAGGATAATGAGGGAGAAAGGCCGGGGGCAGATCCCCTGGCAGGACGCAGGACTAAGTCGACTCTCCTCACCCATTCTCCCCCCCGTCAGATTGACTAGAGAGCCTCAGCTGGCCTCATGTGATCAGTGGAACCCCCAAGGTCTCCTCTCATTAGACAGGACAAACACTGTTCGTTATGGTGCAATGGTCATGGGGCATTACTGAGTTCATTCTGAACAGGTGCTTTCGTGGATGTCACTGATATATAACTTAACACAGGTGGAGACCCCTAGTTTAACCATTTTACTTAAAACACATGATGACCTGAATGTCTGATAAGACTGTGGAACAAACTGGACAAACTGCCATCACTCTAAAAAAGTAAATATTATTTGTTTGGGTCATGGGCCAAAAAAGTATTGGAAGCCTTGATAACAGGATAGGATGCAGTGTTATCATGCAAACGTGTTGTTGTAACTGCTTATGGCTGTATACCGGAGTCTCTTTTCCTCAAACTCCAGTGTTCTTTTGTAGTTCTGATTCGGCTGCCTGTGCCTTATAAAGCCAAAAACAGTTGCAGCTGGGACTATGTTATTAGACAAAGGCTAAAGATTTGCAAATAGAGCGGGTCCATCACCAGCACAGTGCAAAGACCATGTATATGTCTCTTAGTTCTGTCTGTGGTCGTCTTCCCAATTTTCTTCTTTCATTGTTGGTAGCACCAAAAGGGCCAAATATCATGACACATTCATACATCATGAAATAATTCATTATTCAAAACATCCAGTAATACGTCCATGCCTTCCTCTTCCTCCTGGAACTGCAATAATTGGATCCCTCTGAATCTCCGACTGATTACGCAGCTCATTTTGAGTCATGTCTTGACCCCATGGGGACAGGCCTAAATAAATCAGATACATGTTGTCAAGTTCACTCAAGTGTTGTGCTATAAATCTGATCACCTTCAGTCTGTAGTAGAGAATCAGTCAATAGTGCCTCTCCCAGGAGAATAGCATGGTCTGGAAGGAGCCTGACGTCACTTGACATAATAGGCGCCGTGACCATAATAATTTGGGCTCTATGGCACATTGTTGTAAGGCAAAACTCGACATCAGTGCCCCCATTCTGAGATGCACTAACGCCAAACTCTTGATAATAGAATTATTAGATAATGTTGCAGGTGTCGCTAGTGTCTTTTTAAAAAGCGCTGCGCACAGTTAAACTCGGTTGAAAATTTGACACACATGACCGCTAGGCTAGCGTCAGCCTCACAGCTCAACTGCATGAGCAGATGTTCTGCTGAGAGACGGTCTTCCAGTCTCCCCTTCGACTGACAGCTCAGGCATAACACTCACTGCCAGTTGGAAAATGAGTGCGCGCGCACAGACGCACACACACACACACACACACACGCTCAACAAAGTTCCCGGCATGCGCCCTTATGGGGTTTGCGGACGGACAAAGGAACAGCATTGCCTGTCACTGTCTGTCTGTAAATGAGTTTCCTCGACCCTGGGTGCTGAACAGCAATCTGCTAAGATTTACATGTGCGAATGAATAATGAGTTTTTATCCGTGCCAGGGCTCTCATCTCACACGTCTCTCTGTGTTCCAGTCTGCAACCTATTCCAGTAAGAGCCTGGTTAGAGTGTGCTATGTAGGGAGTAGGGTGCTATTTTGGCCTTGCCCTCACTCAGTCTTTCACTCTCTCTCACCCTTTGTTTCATACATGGATCAGCATTTGGTGTTTTTCTTCTACCTCTGTCTCCATCATTTTGTCTTTTTGCTCCTCGTTTTGCTTCTAGTATCAGTCGGTAATGGGTACAGTGGAATTCAGACATCCTGCTTTGTTTTGTCAATTTTGGTTTAAAGGGCTTCATTGGCATAGGAAACATTTTTTTACGGTGCCAAAACCAGTGGGAAATAATATTGATCAAATACAAAAATACTTAGTAAAAATAAGACATGAATTTCAAAAGTTTCTTGTCTCTCACTCAGTCAATAATCATCTGACCACAACCAACCAACGCTGTTCTCAACAGACTGAAACCATTTGGACAGACTGAAACCAGAGCAGTGAGTCATCATTGTGCCTAGTCTGTACAACCTTGGAATATGAAACTATTCAAACATCCAATATTTGTTTAAAGAGAAGAGGTTTGTACAGTGACACCTGCGAAAGTACATGAACATTTTTTCTCACCCTTTAAAAAATTCAATTGAACTATTTTTGCTCTAAGTGGTTAATGAATCAGTGAAGTGGCTCTGAGATATGTGAAATAGGCTTAAATTAGTTCACCAGTGCAGATTTCATAAATTTGGTTCATTTACACATTCATTAAATGTGTCACTGCTTTTCTCCCTCCCTCTACCTCTCCCATCTATCTATTTTTCTCCCTCAGTCATGCACCCACATTCTCACAGAAGCAGGTAAGCCTACAGACAGAGGTCACTGCCCAGACAGAGCGGGGTGATTTTGAGTCACTCTTATTTCCATCTGGTTGTTACGTACCTGTCTGGCTGTTTGATGTCTCCAACTGTGGAACCTGAACACAGCACCTGGTTCTCCCTCGAAGCTTTAATCAGGGCCCCACCGTGAAGCTCGCCCACAGACTTGTATCCTGTCACCTGGAGGGGGAGTAAAGGTTACAACAGGTAAACGTCACCCACTCACTATGTTTCTGTGACCTAAATATACAGCCTAATATACCACATAAAATTGACCCTTTTCCCAACCTTTTGTAGACGGATGGTTTCTCATTTCAAGGTACCGCTTTGTGCAAACAGCCATTCATTTCGAACTATTAAAACAGTACGTTGTGTGGTTGCTTTAGGCTGCGCTGTTGTCAAGTAAAATAGAAATATTTTGATTATATTCACACTTTTGGCTCACAGACAGTTTTTTTTATTTCATCTCTACCTGGTAAGCCAGTTCAGAACCAATTCTCCTTTTCAAGGACAAAATGCATTAAAATGCAGGAGAAGACAGTACACAAAGCAACATACATTGGTGTGAAAGTGTTTGCCCCCTACCCGATTACTTATTTGTTTGCATGCTTGTCACACTTAAATGTTTCAGATTATCAAACAAATGTAAATATTAGTCAAAGATAACACAAGTAATCACAAAATGCGATTTTGAAATGAAGGTCGTTATTATTAAGGGACAACAAAATCCAAACAACATGGCCCTGTGTGAAAAAAAGTGTTTGCCCTCCCTGTGAAAACAACCAAACTGTGGTTTATCACACCTGAGTTGAATTCCTCCAGCCACACCTAGGCCTGATTACTGCCACGCCTCTTCTCAATCAAGGAATCACTTAAATAACACCTGCCTGACAAAGTGAAGTAGACCAAAAGATCCTCAAAAGCTAGACATCATGCCAAGATCCAAAGAAATTCAGGAACAAATGAGAAAATAATTGAGACCCATCAGTTTGGAAAAGGTTATAAAGCCATTTCTAAAGCTTTGGGACTCCAGCTAACCACAGTGAGAGCCATAATCCACTAATGGTGAAGACATGGAACAGTGGTGAACCTTCCCAGGAGTGGTCGGCCGACCAAAATTACCCCAAGAGCGCAGCGACGACTTATCCAAGCGGTCAGAATAGACCCCACAACAACATCCAAAGAGCTGCAGGCCTCACTTGCCTCAGTTAAGATCAGTGTTCATGACTCCACCATAAGTGAGACTGGGCAAGAATTGTCTGCATGGCAGAGTTCCAAGACTAAAACCACTGCTGAGCATAAAGAACATTAACGCTCATCTCATTTTTGCCAGAAAACATCTTGATTATCCCGAAGACCTTTGGGAACATACTCTGTGGACTGACAAGACAAAAGTTGAACACTTTGGAAGGTGTGTCCCCCATTATATCTTGCGTAAAAGTAACAGCGTATTTCAGAAATAGAACATCATACCAACAGTAAAATATGGTGGTGGTGGTGTGATGGTCTGGGCCTGTTTTGCTGCTTCAGGACCTGGAAGACTTGCTGTGGTAAATGGAACTATGAATTCTGCTGTCTACCAAAGAATCCTGAAGCAGAATGTCCGGCCATCAGTTCGAGACCTCAAGCTGAAGCAAAATTGGGTTCTGCTGCAGGACAATGATCCAAAACACCCCAGCAAGTCCACCTCTGAAAGGCTGAAGAAAAACGAAATGTCAAAGTCCTGACCGGAATCCCATTGCGATGCTGTGGCTTGACCTTAAAAAGGCAGTTCATGCTCGAAAACCCTCTAATGTGGCTGAATTACAACAATCCGGCAAGGATGAGTGGGCCAAAATTCCTCCACAGCGATGTAAAAGACTCATTGCAAGTTATCGAAAATGCTTGATTGCAGTTGGTGCTGCTAAGGGTGGCCCAACCAGTTATTAGGTTGTAGGGGGCAATCACATTCTCACACTGATCCATGAAGGTTTGGATTTTGTTTTCCCTTAATAATGACAACCTTCATTTCAAAACTGCATTTTGTGTTTACTTGTGTTATCTTTGACACATTTTTGAATTTGTTTGATGATCTGAAACATTTACATGTGACAAACATGCAAACAAATAAGAAATCAGATAGGGGCAAACACTTTTCCACACCACTGTATATAATATAAAATATATATAAATCAAATAAACAGAAATAAAGATACAGCAGGACATGTTCAGATAGGAATCTCAGACTCAGGTGGTGTAGTTGTTAGATAAAAGCGTGTTAATTTTATTTTTTTAAGGTTTAAAGTGAGATGAATGTATTGAGCTTAAAAGGTCTTTCGCGACTCATTCCAGTCATTAGCAGCAGCAAACTGAAATTAGTATCGACCGAAGGAAGAATAGGCTCCAGGAGTATCCAGACTGAGATATCATCCCTAGCTGGGATTACTTTTATAGTAGCAGATGTTAAGAAGTGAGCTGAGGTAGCCAGGGCACTTGCCTACAAGTGACTTAAATAAATAATAATAAAGATGGTAGCAGCAAGTCTGGCGTCGAATGCGAAGGGGGTGAAAATGAACCAGGGTGTAAAGGTCACAGTGATGAGTGCAAGGATGTTCAGATGTACATAATGAATACATGGATCAGCCTTCACCAAAACTGCTGAAATTGGATTTACAGTACATACATCTTAAGCTGCTGACATTTCCATTCATTTTCTGGCTCTGGCAACTGAATCAAGCACTGGTTACTGACACCTGAAGATGAAAGTGATGACGACACACATGTCAGTTTGCTCAGATAGCCAGGCAAGTCAATTTCTCCCCACCCTCTAGAAATATGACCTCCTACCTGTGGTTGAATCATAAAAATAGAATGAATAGAATTGAATTGTACTTTGGGTTGAGCTTGAAGGCTTTCCGACTTTGAAGGCTAGACAAGTAGAACAAATGCATGCATAAAGACCATGCCTGGATCACCAGCTGAAAAGAATCAGACTGAGACTCAATACAACAAACATCCGGTGAGCGGATGTTCAGCACCACTGAATAACTGAACAGGGTGGTTCAGCACCCTATGGCAACACACAGTGACTCTCTTTGAACCCACGCAACATAGGCCATTGGTATATCATTTGTGGAATCTGCGGTTAAAGCCCATTCACAATAATAGAATGCCAAAAGCCTTGTATTCGTAAATGTTTCCGTCGACACTTCGTGGAGTACAGACATCATTTGAGTATGTGCCACGGTTCTCATGCACCAATCAAACGCCTTGTTGCCAATCCACAACAGTCCAGAATTCATTAATTGAAATTCCATTTGAGAATCTATTGGACGGGGAGGGGCAAATAAAAGGTTTTGAATCATGGTCGTGAAGTGAAAGACATCTGCTGTGGGCGTGGGGGGGACAGGGGCAGGTTGGGGGTAAGCAACCTCACTCAGAGACCCATCTCTTCATGATTTGTCTTTCCCTAAGGGGTACCCCGGTATGTCAATCTAAAACAAATAAGGAAGTACATCCTTACCTTTGCTTCTCAGCAAACAACCTTGCTTGGGGGGCTTTAAAGAAGAGGCTATATCTAGTCTGGCTGCGGCTCAGCTCTCGTAGCGTAATGTAATGTCGTCTGCCAGGAACGGTGGACTGGAGAGAGACGCACCACCCTGGGAATACCCACCCACTCCTCTTCTTTAATTCTCTCTTGGAGCGAGGGGAGGGGTGTGAAGAGAGATAAATTGAAGGTGAGGTGTTAAAGCCCTGTTCTGCTGCAGCTGCCGGGTAACCAGGATGCGTACCAAATCGCACCCTAAGTCCTTCCTAGCGCACTACATTTGACCAGTGCCCGGTCAAAAGTAGTCCCCTACGACGGGCACAGGGGGCTATTTGGGAGCCTTCCCTGATGACTGACACCAGATGAGATGGGCTCACAGTCATCGGCGCCATCGCCTTGGTGATAGCCCCCCATTGACATGAGACTCTCCCGTCCCACAGAGACGAGGGGTTTTAAATCACAGGGTCCTCTGTAGTGCGGGGGTCTATCTGATCCGACGACCACGAGGCGTCTCAACTCAAATCTCTGTGTGCTCACAGTGGGAGAGTGTCTTAAATGGTGAGCTACATGCTCTGGCACAGACTCCATTCTTATATACCGAAAGACCAGGGCAATTCCTGCAACATCCCTGATGACTCATTCAGCGACCAGTGCAATCAAGAATTTGAGAGTGCCTATTGTTTCTTATCATAATTATCATTAGGATAAGCAGTGGTAGTTTTTAGTCCACTGTACATGCTTGTTCAAGCAAGAACTGTAAAGTGCTGGAAAAAACAGAAAACACATAGATGAAACAGATGTGATGGAATGGACTACGGGTTTCAGTGGTCTCTTTTCAGTCAGGTTAAAGCCTCTAGCAGATTGGATGACAGTCAAGAGGAAAGCATGTGGACTAAGCAGAGGGAGGATGAATGTGGTCGACAGGGAAGATGAGCCGGTCCTCCGGATGCAGGCAGGGAACGTGGGGCACTATCCGCCGAAGGTGTCTCATCGTCGCCTTGCCCTCCCCGTTGTCTGACTGTGAGCTCTCCATAGCCATTGAATCTCAGATTTTTTTTTTTTTTAGCCCTTCACTTACTCAGGGTAATCATGACAGACCTCATATTTCTTCTTGGAAACCATCCAGAGAATGTCGGCAGTTCCAGTTATCAGTGTGGTTCTCCTCATTGAGTCATGTCATGTAAAAACAGCAATTAGGCATGCCCATTTAAATAGGAACACAATAGTTAACGAGCTTGGTGGCATCTCTCAGTCATGACTTTTGACCTATTCCTCTTAAGACCTTGCCCATTTTTTTATGAATTTCCCAAACAGGGCCGTTTAGTCAGGACATAGAGGGTGAGGGTGGACATGTATCCTGGGGCCATTGGGCTCATCGGGGGCCATGGCCTTTACTTTTTCTGCTCTCAGATGGAACTGAATCAACCAAACCAGCCAGTGCCAGCTTTAGCTTTTTGGGGGCCTTAAGTAAAATTTTATTTTGGGCCCTCAAACTCTCCCCCCAGGGGTCAGGGGCTCTCAAGCTGTTGAGGGCCCCCTAGCGGTCACTTATGCCTAGAACCGGCCCTGATCCTAGCACCCCCCCCCCCCTCAGTTTGTCTCTTCCCTTCTTGGAATGAATAGATTGTTGTAGTCTGCCAGTGGACCTGTTGGCCCAGGTTTATTTTGTTAGAATAAGGAGTTTGGGCCACCTAAACCCAGAACATTTTAACATTTCAGAGGCGTGGATGGTTTTAGACAAAACACCAGCAAAACCCATCAATAGATGTTAAGCTATACACTTTAACTAATTAGAAAAAAAACAATGTTATGTTAATGTTAAATGATTGACTATTTACAAAATGTATAGAAACTTTACTTAGGAAACCTCCCGGTGCCATGGCAACCACAGAGCCGGGACTTTGTAAACATACTAGCAAGGAGTATATTACTTAAAGGACAAATGTAATGAGCTCCGTTCTTCAATACCTGACAGACCAAATTAAGAGCTTTTTCTCAGGATAAAAGTAATCTTTAGACAATCACGGCATTAATGAGAAATCACTGTAGGAATAGAATCTCATTGTGTAGAAGCATATAAAATCATCTGACATTGATTTATGAATGATTAGATGACTGGATTTTACCAAGAGATTAGGAATTTACAGCAGGGGTGTCCAAACCATTCCACAGAGGGCAGTGTGGCTGCAGGCTTTTGGTTTTTCCTATCAATTCGTTTCCAGTTCACACCTAAAAGACCAGGTGACGGTAGAAATTAACCAATTAGTAACCTAATGAGTCAATCAAGTACAAAGAGAGATCAAAAACCTGCAGACACACAGCCCTCCGTGGAATGGTTTGAACACCCCTGACACTTTGTATGTGGTGATATTTCACCACTCAGTACAAAAACCCCAACATATCATCACAAAATACAATTATTCACAACTCTATGTAAATCTGACATTGAGTACAAAAAAACATCTAAGACAAACTGAACTGCTGTGACCCATCACACGTACATCTTTGTTGATAAAACAGGTCCAAAACTAAAGAGAAATATCATTGGCCAATGAGCACCTGTCGAAGTGCCTGGACAATGTGGGGAAACCGTGTTGCCACATATGAATATGGGGGTGGTATGACGTGATATGGGGTGGCTCCCTGGGTCTAACAATGCTGTGTCTGCACACCTTATTTAAATTGTGTGTGATAATAAGGGTGGCCAGATTCAATGGGGTGAAGTACTGAACAGTCAGGGTGTCGTCACCCCACCACCCCCCCTCGCGAAAACTCCCACCACCTGCACAAGTTAGGGCCTACTATTACTTTATATCATATAATCATAGTGTTCGGATTGAATTAATTGTATTGAAGAAACAAAAGAGGGTTTCACTCAGAACAATACATTATGCTCTCTCAGTCAAAGATGAACATTTTCGACGGTAAAAACTATGTTTTAACCAAATATTGCACACATGACAAATTAATGAACTGGAGAGAAACAACAGTGTTTTCACTCCGGATAACATGAACACATTATACTTGAAATGTAAGCTGTAATTAACACAGTTTACATTTCAGGTGTACACAGCAACAACTGTAAATACGTAACCGAATTATACCTACTCACATTTGCTAATTTGATTTGCGGGTGTGGAGTCTGGTAGCCTGTTGTACCTTTCGCATGAGCCAATCTTTCTCAAAGTCCGCTTATCTTATTAGTTTGTCATAGAAGTCTGTTCACTTTATTGCTAAAATATACTCGCCGAAATAACACTGCCTCCATGAATGGTTGTTAGAGCGAGGTGGGATTTCGCGCGGACAGGTGCTTGGGCTTGGCAGCCCTTGAGAACTAAAATGTGATTGGATCATAGTTAGTCTGTTTAAAATAAGGAACTTTAAAACTCACAGTCGTGGCAAATCATGACATCCTGTCACATTCGAATGGACAAGAGGTCAGTCCAATAAAAAAACAGAATCAAGTGAAAACACCGACCAAAACATATTTTTCTAAATAAGTCGGGACAACTGAAAACGGACTGAAATATGGGACTGTCCCATGATAAACGGGACGTCGGGTCACCCTAGTGATAAAGTTGGTTTTGGGACAATCCCTGATTCCTGAACCTTGACCTTGACGCATAACCTCTTTTTCATTATGGAAGTGGAAGTTCAATGACTGCCATCCCAATGACCATGTCACCCTCCTACATGTCATGATGTCACAGATGACCAGTGTCAGGTTTGTCTTTGCTATGCCGAAAGATTCTTCCCGCTGTGAATGAAAAATTAAGATATTCATTATAATGTGGACAAGATATCAAGAATTCCAAAGACAGAATTGACTCAAATTAGTGTAGTGTGTCCTAAACATATGTATTTTTCTGATCAATTGCAATAAAAGTAACTATTGCAATAAAAGTTACTTCTGTAACTTATTACCTTTAGCACTTCAAAGCCTCATTTTGAAACATGTCTTACATTGTTTGGTCTTGTACTAACTGATTGTATGACTAAACTGAAAGACAAGCACTGTGTTATGTTATGACTTAACAAATGTATTTCACCAAAAACATAGTTGTTGAATCACAGATTTTGTTTATAATTGTGTATGGTTACAAATGAAATTAAAGCAACCCTGATGTATTGAATGCAATGATTAGTTTGGAGTTTGGTACTAAGAGTTTTGAAACACTGCACCATACTATTGACGATATTACTAGAGCAACTAAAATAACTGTCATTCCTCCATGGTTTATTTACAGCTGATCTTTCCCTTATTTTTACAAAAGAGCAAAGATGGGTCAGATCAATGGCACCTGCAAGAAATAGCTGTTTTCCTGATGGCTGTTTGTGTTATTAAAATCCAACATTTTCTGAATTTCTGTGCGCGTAAACATGACTGACAACTAGACTAAAGACTTATTTAGTCTGTGTGTGTGTGTGTGTGTGTGTGTGTGTGTGTGTGTGTGTGTGCATGCGTGTGCGTTAGAGTGAGTGTGAGTGATTGTTCACATGCATGTGTGTACACTTTTGTGAATGTGTTTAAGTGCGTGTCTGCTCGCCTCTGCATGTCTAAATGTTTTGTTGTGTGTGTCTGGGACTGTCTGTGTGTTATACTTGATATACTTTTATATGTTAATCATATGCTATTGCTAGTGCGTGTGTGTGTGTGTGTGTGTGTGTGTGTGTGTGTGTGTGTGTGTGTGTGTGTGTGTGTGTGTGTGTGTGTGTGCGCGTGCGTGCGTGCGTGCGTGCGTGTGTTATAGTTGTGAGTGAGGACATGGTCCCTAATGATGTGAGAAGGTGACGTGGGGGCAGCTGACAGCTGGGTAATGAGTACACGGTTCAGTCCCAAACCAGGAACATGTTCCTGTATTCGTGACCCATGACCCTTGGCTGCCATGACATTCCAGCCAGGAGAATGTTAATTGAGCCACTGTTCTCTAGGGTAACAGCTGAGAGACAGAAAGTGCAAATGAATATGAGAGAAAAAGAATATAGATAGAGTGAGAAAGAAAAAGGGAGAGAGAGAGCAAGAGAAATTTTAGTTGAGGTGTTTTAAAAGTGATAATTCTATAATTTAGTGGCAAGGCTGAGCATTGAACCCTTTTCACAAAGAAAGAAACATTTGCCAACACCTCTCCTTCACCTGAAGATTCACAGCACAGACCCCTGGCGAGACATCTCTCCCACTTCTCTTTTCACAGAGGACTACTAACAAGGCTTACCGTGTGTCTGAGGATGACTGGGATCTCAGGAGCCAATCAGCATCCAAGGACATACTCGCGTGGAGGCGTGCGACAGGCTCACCACACGACCAACACTCCCCGCCTCACAAACAAAAACCCTTATGGAAGCTCACTCACTAACCACACACCCACCCACTCACCAACACACACACTACACATAGACACACACATTCCTACTCATCAACACACACACCCGCTCACCAACACACACACTCACAACACACACACACACACTCAGTACACACACACTCATAACACACACACACCCTTACAACACACACCCACCCACTCACCAACACACACACTCAAAACACACACACCTACCCACTCACCAATAGAACGACCCATTCACTGGATACACACCCACTCACCAACACACACACACTCACTGAACACACATTCACTCACCAACACACACACCAACTAATTAAACACACACCCACTCAGCAGCTCACACACCCATTCACCAACACACACACACACACACACACACACACTCACCCTCCAACACACACACCCACTCACCAACACACACATGCACTCCCAGAAACTCTTAGTCTCAGTTATTCCAAACAATTCTATAATAATTGGTCTGATGCTCAATTAAGTTCTTGGCCCATATGTGTTAAGAGAATAGATCCGAACCAGAACAAGGACTTACGTCCCTCTTGGAAAAATACCAGAGCAAGTCTACAGACTCGTTTCCAAAATTCTAGAAGATACAAACACCTGCGAGATTGAGATGACTCCAAATCCCTGGCATTAATTCTGCTCGTTATGCTTGCCCAGCCTGTGGTTTCATGACTGACCTGTGTTACCGTTAATGTTTACATAGTCTATCCACAAGAGGTTCGTGAGCTCCTAGTTCCATGATACTTCCATCCATGCAGGTTATTGTTGAGTAGTCAGACATGGCCCAGAGGGAGGTGCTGATGAATGGGTTGCGGCGTGTGGATTTCCCTCCAGAAAGCTGTCACTCAGCCGGCCCCCAAAGGGACTGGGGGGTTCCTGGGGTGGGGTGGGGTGGGGTAGGGATGTGTGGAGTGGAGCAGGGAGGCGGGGCCAGAGGGCCTAGGTAGAGTGTATGCAGCCATGCTGTAACAACACGGTGGTGAAAAGCTTTGTTGAGCTCAGCTCTGTCTCACACTCTCATTTGAATCCCTAGTTCTAGCCGAGCTATCGCAATGTTTTTCTGTCTATCTATCTACAGATCCCTATCTTTCTATACCTTTCTATTTATCTCTATAAATAGCTATCTTTCTATTTATTTTTGGGTATCTCTCGCTTTCTATCTACGCTCATCTCTATCTTTCTGTTGTATATCAGTTTTTCTATTTATATCAATCTCTGTCTTTCTATCTACATCCATCTCTATCTCTGTGTATCTCTACCCGTCTAAGCATATGGATCTTTCTATCTATATCCATCTCAGTCTATCTGTCTCTTATTTATCCTCTGGCTGAGCTATATATTTACTTTTTATCTTTCGTGCTATTTTTCTACACAACGTATATATATGTCTACATCTGTATTTATCAATCCTTTTATCCCTGTCCATCTCAATCTGCCTTTATCCATCATGATTCATACCTATCTATTTTTGTATATTCATATATCTATATATCGCAATCAATTTCCATCACTTTTTGTCCATCTCTATCTTTCTACAACTCTTATTTTTCTATCCACATTTATGAAGGTGTTCAATAATTGGAGGCATGTTTTCTGGCCACACCCAGGAATTGATTCTAGCTTGATAAGTGAGTCTGATAGATATATCTGTTACAAAGCTGTTCGTAGGAACAATGGATATAAAAGGATGACAGAGACAGAGGGGGAGCGGTAGATAGGCAGATAGAGGGAGGTGAGAAACACTGTGGGAGATGGAGATACAAGGAGGCTGGGAACATTCGACTGATATGCCTGTCGTGTCACAGCTGTTGTTTTATTGTAACATTTTATAAATGCCATAATAAAAGTCCACGCATTCTCCTGCACATGGTTATTTCACTATACAACAAAAATGATATGAAACACTTTGGCTGCACAGCAGGCCTGGTGTACTAAGGCATGTGTCTCTGTCTTAAGCCAGTCTGTGCCTGTTCGTGTTCGAGGTTGGATGCTATTGCCTCACCTTCTTAGACAGAACATGGCTGTGCTTGACTGTCTACTGTATTTGTCTGCTTGGGTTTCAGTGATTTTGCGCTCTGTGGTGTGGTGTGGTGTGTGCGTGTGTGTCTGTGTGTGTGCTGTAGGTACATGACACTGAGGTCTTTCTCGCACTCTCCCTCTCAGAGGACCCATTCATCATTTAGCCCCTCCTTGCTGCCATCAGGGCTAGTAGAACAGAGCACCACTAGCGCCGAGTCCACCGACCAAAGCCATTTGAGTGAAATATATATCCAGTAGGCTTGTTTGGGTGTTCAGGGAGGCCATTCCAGCCCGCCCAGCTCTACCGCTTTTTCCCAGTGCTTCCTCCAGGGGCCCCCGTTGCCTGGAAACGCAGTACTGATTGGGTTACTAGGGTTAAGGAAGGGTCTGGCGAACAGGACTGGAGGAATCAGATCACTCCCATTGATCATCCTCCCACCGCACTCCACCAAGGCCCGGGGACGTGGTCTGTGAAATCAAAAGCCCCTAGGCTTTGTGTCTGACACAAGGGGAGGGAGGCAAATGGGGGAGGGATGTTATTAGACACGTACAGGAAACGATCGGTCTCCGCGAGGTTTCGGCCGGCAACCCCAGCCTGCGCGCCACCGACTCGGCCCAGTGCCAATGCCCCCTCAGCCCCCCCGTCGACTCCGGACAGAGTCTGTCTCGAACCGCGAAGGGAGTCAGAGAGCGACGGCAGGAGCAGGGCGCGCTCGGGTGAGTCGGGTCTGCAGCGAAGGGGCTGGTCCCACGCGACCCCGAGGGCGCTCCGCTTGAGGTCATTAACCCTAATCCGGCGCGACGGGCATTAAAAGGTTCCGCTGACGTCCCACCCGGAGAGGTCACGGCTGGTATTCCAGATGTGTCCGGGGGTCGCTGCCCAGAGGGGACCCCCCCCACCCACCGGTAGATGGTGGTTACACCAGAGGGCACCGAGACAATAGCCCAATATGGGATGCAGATCAGATTAATATCACATCCGTACTGGAATACACAGATACAAGAAATGCCACTCCCCAGAGCATTGAGCCAACATTGTAGAACCGGAAAAGTCAGAGCAACAGTGCATCATGTGTATTATCTGTCACTCCATAAGTGGAACTGTCTCTTTCCTATACATTGTGATCATTTCTGTTTGGTATGATCAACTCTATGGTTTGGTTGTCATCGCCAACTCACCTGTGCTTTTAAAAGATGGACGTGATGGTCTGTTTTCTGTTGTCTTCTGTTTTGTTTCTATGGGGACAGAGGCCCAGGTTGTTTTTTGAAGCTATTGTAGGTCAAAGCTCCAACCCACAAACACCTTGTTAAATAACATGCCCAGCCAGGCTGAGTTTAATTGTGTGTTTTTGTATGTGCGTGAGCATGCACTGAGTCGAGGGTCAAAAGAAAAATTTACAAATGAGTAAATGTCTGCCCCATCTATGACCTCACACCATGATACTAAGCAACATGAAGGTATTGATTTGTGTTGTGCATGGTCATATTGAGCGCTCTCGGTGGATATTCAGCTGCAAACCTTTTTGCTATGTTGGTACACACTCATTCAGACTGCTACTACAACATTCCATGTAGTGCTCGTGTTAGCATCAATCCAGATATTGCATGGGCTTCTAAACGTTTCTGTTTTGCACATTGAATAAATGTGGAGTTTTGCGACGTGCTGCAATAATGTTTGCCCCTCAATCCTTGCACTTTAGTTGATGAACGCCATTGGTCTTTCCTTTGGCTAGATGGGTAAAGGATGTGTAATTGAAAACAGGCGGTCTCACTGGACGCTTGTTAGAGACGCCACGCCCATGCTCCTTGTTCTTTGTCCGTGACGTCCAAGTCCTACAAGGGGGTTGTGGCGGATAAGTAGTGGGTGGTATTGGTCAGACGATCCCTGTCCGTCCCTCCACCGGTGCTGCCCCAAGGGGTTCTGGGAGTTCCTGACATGGCACCGAGCGAAGAGTTTTACAGATTTCAAACCGAAGAGCAATTTTGTGCTTTCTGATTGTCTGAGGCTAGATGTTGAGGCAGAAATCTGCCCTTTTTTCCAGTGCCTGATGGGTAGTGGAAATCTTAGCATCTTGGTGTTGATTTATTAAACATATATTTGAATATTGAGGCCCTGTGTTATGTAAGGCATTTATGGACACCACAGGTATTTGTGTTTTACCTTATGCTTTTAGAAGCACAAAGTGCACTCAGAGTGTTGAGAAGAATGGAGTTAGGGACACTAGGTTCCATTTGTTGTTGTTTTTGTTTGTTGATTATTTGCGATTCTCTTTTTTTACTTTCTTTTCAAGTTATTTATAAGTCTCGTTTTTTAGGATGCACCTGGCCAAGATAGCAGTGGACAAAAGTGACCTCAAATTACAACATATACACATTTGGATTCATTCATACCTAAAGGAGGAACATTTATTTTGGGAGGTGTAATGCCAGCTAGGGGTCAGAACACTGACAGCCCTCAATTAATTTTCCATCATGGATTTTAACACGTTATTATTAATAATTCAAAGAGACATGCTCCTGTAAAGACCCCTATTTATATTTACTTAGACCCCTTTTTAACTGTGTTTTTCTTTATTTGGCTGGATACTCGACAAAAACTATTTTCCTCATATTATCTCGTGTTCTCTGTGATCGTCTCGATTTAGGCATTTTGGTGTCTAGTGAGCAAGTGAGAAAGTACACCTATCAACAGATGCACTGTAATGTGTGAAGTAGGACTATGATGATTTGACAGTTACTGTGTATTGCTGTATAACAATGGTAGGCTACTGTAGAGCCATCTGTTCTACAATCCTCACCTATATGCTTAGGAGCTAATTAAAGGGGTTCAAAGATTAGACGAAATTGTGTTGTTTACAAAAATTTATTCATACAAATCTTACAACACCTTTTTTTTAAACATTTATAGACTTGACCCTTGTGGATCGCCATTTGTCATTATAATAGTACTCTCTAATATCCATTTTCTACACAATAAATATATATATTCTAAGTTTAATCTTCACGTTTAGTAAGGCTGTTGGCGCTTTAAAAATTATACACATTATGGAGAGAGGGTATGGAGATGCTTGCAACTATCTCTCACAAATCTCTAAGTGCTCTTAAAACAATCGCCAAAAAGAAATTGTCGCGAGCAAGAGTGCTCGGAAACTACACCTAATGGCACTAAAGATCCAATCAAATGTCTGCGCAACACAAAAACAACAACCAAAGGGTGAAATGTAAGCTGATGATGTGCAGCATTGTAGGGCTACTAAATAGCCATCTGTGATTCGTGGCGATTTTTAAAGTCGAAGCAAGGCACCACAGCCGCAAGCTGCCTCCTGCGTCACAAAGCCTGGAGGGGAATGCAGAATTAAAGAAGATTGATTTCATACACACAGGCACAGACCGTAGAACTTTGCCCTAGTGCTCAGTATCACAAATCTCAAACCAAATCTACAGCGTCCGTAGAATATGCCTAAGGTACTGTTAGGAGAATCTTTTCGTAGTTTAGGGATATGTGCATATAACATGTTGGGGCCAGAATACAGACGTATAGCCTACTGTGGAGATTCTGAAGCTCCATTCTTTTATAACTTATCTGTTTTTTAATGATGCCAAACCCTATGATGGCTATAACAGAAGTTACGGACCCAGTCATTCCTCTAGTTAGTAGAATCATGTCTCATTCTGTCTGCGTAACCCTTGCCTATCTGTCAGTGTTGGGCACAAGTGAAACGAGAGGCCGCATTCTCCTAACGAGGTGCGACAACCTTTGCCTGCTTTGTCCCATTAACTGGTAAAATGCGCCCTGTTTGTCTGTTGAATTGATTGGTCACGGACTTTGCCTCTTTCTCCGTTTCCGTTTTTCTCCGTTTTCCTTTCTCTCACCCACTATATCTTCCATGCTCTCTCATCCTCCCACTCCTTTTCTCATCCTGAGGTCTATCTAGCACTCAACAGGTTTCCTCTTCTTGTGATCATATACATCAAGAGAAAAGAGGCCAGTAAACGGAGGCGCTAGTTTGACATTGGGGGTGTTCGCAATGGTACAGGCACGGTGCATTTATGTTTAAGGCTTTATCAAACTGTCAATTAGGTCGAAGTTTCAGTGTGCTGCGCTTGGGCTGCCAGGATAGGTATTGGTAATTCAAAACAACGATCATTCAAGCATTGTTGTGGGCATATAATACATTGGAATGTAACAAAATATTGTCCACTTTGAGAAAAGGAAAACATGACGATACTCTTTCTAAGAGCTTCCCCCCGGAGTACATTTATCTGAGCTATCCTCTACAGAGGATAGGGGTGTGACGTTCAATCAAACACGTTGTGCAGTAATGTTGGGGAGAGAACCAAAACAAAACAACATCTAGAGAACACAGATATGTACACGTCAATCATTGAGCAAACAAAACCATCCAACTGCAGTAGTTTGCACAGATTTGGTGGCTAGTGCAATTACTTTAATCATGCGATCTAGCTTTACATTGGTTCACATGACAAGAGAGGGGAAGGAAGCACAGCAGACCAGGAAGGTGCAACACATAAGTATTCAAACTGCCTCGAAAATGTTCCTCATGAAAAATAACAACATTTCTGAAATTAAGTGAAGCCATATAAAAAGTATCATGTTAGTTGAAACGGGCTCAAATTTTCTTGTTTGACTTTTTTTTTTGTCTGACATTTTGCATTCAGTGATACTTCTTATGTGGCGAGGAGACACATGGAAAACCTTTAACAGCATTCCAGGTTTTCAAGAGCTTTTCAAACACATTGATAGCACTGGAGAGGAACACAAGATAGATATTTTGCACAAAGTTCAAAAGTGTACGCTCATTTTTGTCAACACTGAAGAAGAACAAGAAGAAAAAGAAAAAAGCTCAAAAGCACTCTGGTCCTCGTCTTACAGGGATTGACAGGGATAACTGTAATTAATGGGTATTAACATCATAAATATTTGAGACTTCCTATGCCAGTTGAGTCATATCTGCTTTGGCCTTAAAGTTATTTTCTTGATAATACTATTTAGCATCACATTCTTTTCCTCTGGTAGTACATGTATGGGGAATTCAAGATTTACATTATATCCATACATATTATGTATGACATATCTATGTATCTATATTCACAGTCATACATATACTGTACATGCATGCTTGACATGCAGTATATATTGGTGTGAATATATATATACAGTTGCACGGCTTCTCTCGAGAGACAGGAGCACAAATGAGGAAAGAAGGATATTGGGTTATACAGTATCTGAAGTAGAACAGGGTAAAGTTTAGGTGAGAAAAAAAGAAGGGACAGGAGACTTCCCTCAGGACAAGGCCTCAGGAATAAACCTGGAACTCACCGGAAATTCGGGAGAGAATTGTTTCAGCCATTCTCCCAATATAGCCTGAATCTCATCCCCATCCGAGAGGGCATCAAAGTCTATGTCTTGTAGAATATGGTGAAAACTTATGTCTTCAGGGCTGTTGTAAATAAAGACACTAAGCTCTTAATTTCAGTTGCCAAAAAGTAACATTCAATACATTGATTGTCTTTTAAACTATTTATTTTCTCCCGCATTCATTTCTTTATATTTAAATGTTTAAAAGACAGGGTAAAGTGTATTGATCATGTGCACATAATTCATTCGTCGTTTCTAGGTAGATCTAAAAATAAATAAATAGAAGCTATATTTAGGTTGAACAAAAGATTGGTCCACAAAGTAGATCTGTGCGTTCTCAAGTGCTTAAGTACAAAAGAAAAACAATATTATTATCAAAATATTCATTTTAATGGCTTTACTTCATACATAAATACATGTTTAAAGAACACAAGAGCGATCCACTGATTGTTCAGTTATCTGAAAATGACTTGATCTGGGCTGTACACACATGGAGGTTTGGTTACGCTACAAATACGCTAGCCGGCGTCCTTTGTTTTTGTATCTCTGTCTATACCTTTTCCCAAGGACTGCCGCCAGGTATTTCTTGACTGCCATTTGCTTTCGATAGCGACTGTAGCTGTCTGTGAAGATCCCATCCGAGTGTCGCTTTGACAGAGGCTCCGAGTCGTCTTCCATGGTGCTCCCTCCACTGGAAAAGGAGAGCGCAGAAGAGTTTTCACCGTTAGGAAACGCCTACCCTGCGTCGGAATGTAGACCGTAGCTTCATAGGGCGATGTTTCTAAATATTTTTCCATCACTTAAACTTTTTATCAAGCCTCCCAAATACATATATCTTTTTTATTATTATTTCAATGTCATCATGGTTGAGCTAGATGGCCGAGGAGACAGGGAATAATTTTTAATTATATTTATCTTCAACCCAAGGGACTAAGCCCAACATAAATTATTCATAAAGGAAATTTAATTTATTCAGCCACGTGGATTCTGGGGTATGCTCCTTAAAGAGACAATATCAGCATAGAGATCCACCGATTCGATCTTTACAATGCCACACCCGGATTTACCGTCTCGAAGATTTTATCAAGTCTACCTACTCTCTGCGTAGAAGACAAAATTCGAGAAGACCACACACACACAAAGACACACGGAAAATTAAAGGGAACATAGAATGAATAGTGAGTATTTGGAGGGTCAGAGTTAAAAGAAAAACGAATACAAAAATAACTTCGATCACAAAAAAATTGACGACAACCAAGAAGATGTCCTTACCCTACACGCTTTGCCATCAGAGAATGGAGATATTTTCTTGCTGATAACTGACCCAGCGCTTTCCTGTAGGCTTTATTAAACATTCCGTCTGCATGCCTTTCCGTTCTGGGATGATAAAACGCCAAACAATAAATGATCACACTCAACACACGCAGTGTGGCAATACACTGTAACCTACCATCCAAAGCGTCATATAGGCTGCTTCCTTAAATGTCATCTGAAATACTGGATTATGCAGATACTGCTCTGGTTACTTTCATGAATTTGAACATGGCCCTTTCAGATTAAGTATTTCGTTCTGATTTAGTTTGTTTGCTAACTTGATTATAGCCTACTATGCACAGGTTTCGGATCAGCTTCGTTGTGATACTTGGGGCTACCAATTACAATTCCCTGCGTTTGTTAGTTTAAATGAGATTTCGCCTTTGGGCACTTCCATCAGAAGAATCTATAACGAAATGTGGTAATTGACAGTACAGTACACTTACTAACAAAAAACATGTAACATAGATGAACAGAAATACGAGCCCGATAATGAAATGTCTAGCATGAATGTCAATGACATTAACAAATAACAGGTTGAATAGTGATAGTCATAGTCACCTTTTCTCAGGTGGGTAGTACAAAGTATACACGTCGTCAGCCACAGACGGGGGACTTCTTATAGCAATTTGATCACTGTCAAAAGCCAAGTCCGGTAACGAATTCCCATCCTCGTCATAAACCTCATTTTCAAGTCTGAAATCGGAAATGCATTTTAATATTACATGGGTTTTGATATATAAGCTTAATTTTGCTGAATTATAATTTAACCGATTATAAATTGTAAAAAAAATATTTAAATGAATGCATCACGTTTTGTTTTTATAATTATTATAGGCAAAGAGAGAAATTTAAATATATTTGATACAATAGCCAAAATGTATCTGCTTTTTTAAAATATCTGTAATTGCTATTTGCCAATTCAAATTAGCCTACAAACCCGTACAGAAAAAAGTAGTGGGAACATATTATAACCTCAAAAGGGCAACCAACCAACCGGAAGTAACAGAAAAACGTTAATTTAAAATAAGTATCGTTGTGAATACAATAAGACCAGATAACTAATACATTTAAATATATAGTTTCAATAGCAAAATTGATTCAGATTTTGTCGGCTAAATTAAGAGAACAACGAAAGACATCGATCCTGCTATTCTGTGAATTAGTGTCTACTTCGTTTGCCTCACGCCTCAGCAAATTACGCCTGTCATTCCCATGGGACGCGTCCACCGAGAGCTACAATTCTATATCACAGGTATAACTCTATTCCAGCTATGATTTCATGCACTCTAAAGCCATTGATTGCAAAACATATTGTAGCATATTATTCTAAAAAAACATACACAATTATTTTTATATAAAGCGTTCAGTTCATACTGAAAGGGATAAGATGCTCTTGAAATTACAAAATCATATTTATTTTTTTACTCATTCATCTTTCTTTCATTTTTTCATGCCAAACATTTATCGACGAATTTTTGTTTCATAGCAATAAATGGCATAACGATAAGTGTTCGCATGTATATTTAATAAATAACATCTGTCACAGGCGCTCAGGACCAGAAACAATATATTTGCAAATGTTCAGTTAATCCTTTACACGCACAGATGCTAGTAGAAGTGAACATATACCTACCTAAGGTTAGGATAGCTAAGCCCGAGAGGTGAGCAATGGACGCTGTAGTGCATTATGATTCCATAGATGAGTAAGGCTAATGTCGCTTTACTAGACATTGTCCTGCTGCGAAAGAAATTATAATACAGTTAGATGTGAGAAGAATATCTAACATTTCCATAGTCAGCGTGAGGGAATAACGAAATCAATTGTTCATTTTTGAGAACAATGTAATATTCTATTAATAAACGTTCCAAACTCCTGATCTATTCCTCCGGGCTTGCGAAAGAGGAAAAATTCAACACGTTGCTCTAAACAATCCACAGTGTGAACCTCCAAACATTACCTTAAAAATGTCTAAAATACCCTCCTAGCCTGTTGCTGTATTCTAGATTTTTGTACGTAAAAGTTCGGAAAGCATTACTTACCTATAGCAGTGTGGAGAGAGACGCTGGATGCGATCCGGTTGCAACTGCGACTGGGAGAGTGAGATTATCTCTCTCTCTCTCCCTATCTCTCCTTCCCTCTCTCTCTTTCCTTGCTTCTTCTTGTAAAGCGTCTCAGCCGCCTCCTGGTGCTCCTTCAATGTTTCCAACCCTCCGTGCGCTCACTCATAAAACGCGATTCTCGGATCTTTGTATGCACACAACCCCGAGAGAAAGAGCGCAAACATTTGTCTTCACCGAGGAAACTTTTTGTTCTGAAGACCTGCTTCCCTCGGCTTTTTTATCCCTGAATCCAATCGGTTGCCTTTTTCACTAGTCTCATTAGGGGATACTATCTACGTCATCACCCCATCCACTCGGAATGTAGACTTAATGTAGTACTTTTCCTTTCCGGGCAATGGGATGGACCGTGTCAAAGTGCATATGCATGTTCAGTTCAACAACGCAGGCAAATTCTCAGGCAATTAATGAATGCTAATATTTATCAGCGAGGTATATGGCATGCCAAGTGAGAGTATTGTATTTGGTTGATTTCATTACCTCAATCAAATGACTAAAGTCTTATCGCCTCCATCAGATTTTCATACCAGTGGCTACTTGACCCATTTTACATGAATAATAGTGAAAAATGGTTAAAAAAAAACGATCAAGGTCAAGGGCGTGCTTTGTGCTTTACTCGTTAGGTGACCAGCCGGAGCTGTCCAGTGCTCGAGCGCCGAAACGCCGTAAACCTGGATCAGGCTGTAATTGAATGGGCGCGTTTTGGCAAGACAGCTTGAAATGCATGAGTTTCTTGTCGCACTCACTTTATTTGAAACGGGAAATCAATTGTTCGATTCTGACTATTGAATGCTACCCTAAAATGTGTGACAAAATATATATAGCCACCATACCTTCAACGAACATGCTTACAGCATGTAGGTTATTCTGTGTTTTGCACACGCTCCAACAAAAGGGTGACTCAACGAGCATGAGGCGTAGAAAGTTTCTATCATTCTATCATTCATTCTGGAGTTACTAATCTGTAGTATCCACAACTGTCTCAATTATGCCTTTTAAGTCATTTACTTTGCGATGTTAAATGCTAAATTATCCAGTTTTGCAATATTATCCATGAGGGTTGAGTTGAAATTTACAATGGGAACAAGCGATAATTGGAAATCATGGAGAAGACAGAAACATTGCTTTCTTTAAATTTAACCTCAGAAGTTTGTTAAAATACGTTTTCAACGATAACAATGTATATTCTAAACGAATATCAGTGAAGTCCCTTTTAATTTCTAAACTTGGCCTGTCTGTTTCGTGCACATTTCTGGATAATGTGCGTAGGCCTAATCTTTTGAATGATTCAGACCCCAGCACTCTGACGTCATGTGACGAACATATTGATAATAACATTGCAGAAACTGGTGCACCTTTTGTCTTTTACATTCCAAGCATGATAAGATTTTTTTTTTCTGAAAAACGCCCCTTTCATGAATCAATGCCTCCAAGTGCTGAGCGAGCACTGCAACCAAGTGGTGATGTGGAGTAAGTGCATGATGAAAGGAAGCTCATGATCTATGCAAACATTAGTAATATTGACGTATACATTTTTGAGTTACAAATTTTTTCATAACTCAATACTATTTAGACAAATTGCCCTGTTAATGCAATGTGCCATTTGTTAATACATACTTTAATAATTACACTTCAACTACATACCTTTTGAATGGAACATGAAGGCAACAGATATATAAATAAATGGAATACAATAGAATATTTCTTCAAGATAAAAATGACAGCAACACTGTAACAGCAATAATCACAGACGGACAATACAAACACTATACAAGACATTGCTCCTGAAATATTGTCCCATTTGGGGCTGGATGGAATCTAATAACAACAAGACAATCAATAACCCATCATCATTTGCAAAGTGCATAGACATAAAAAAGAATGTGATGTCATGTCTGTCAGGAAGCTTGATAAGGCTATTTATATCCCATCATTTCTGAGTCACCATAAAGTCTTTACACAGAGTGCTTTGGTTACTTCCTGTCATAATATGTGGATACTCTTAAACTCACACGGACCCAGCCTGTTGACCAAGAACGTTTACTGTAAGCTGTTCTGGATGGGAGGGTCCGCTAAATGATTAACATGTATGTGTTTGTTTGGAATATGTCAGCCGAATCGTTAAGTGAGGGCTAATGAACATTAGAGTCGATCCCAGATGAGAGGGATAATTGAGGCTGCAGCTGGCTGTTATAACCACATAAGCTTTCACTGCAAAGTAAACTCTTATCAGAGAACCAGAGACCTGACCGCAACTGAGAGCATCAGCTTCCTCTTTTGTTTGGAACAAAGACTGTGGTCTGCTTGTATAATGACTGGGCCCTCACTTAAAGATATCAAGGGACCATCCCAAAAGATGCACTGTGACTTATATACCCCATAGGGCCTTGGTCAAATGTAGTGCACTTTAAATATAGTGTAATAGAGTACTATTGGGGACATAATAAAGCTAAACTCTTTTGAGGCTTTGTTTGATGTAGAACTGACTCATGTTTCACAGGGTGATTGAGATTAGTTCCGGCCTTCTGATAGGATAAGAGTTAATACAGCCTTCTGAACGTTTGTACCTTGTATAACCCCAACCCATCCAGTTGTTTGTGATATTAGCTACTGAAGTCATCATTGGTTCTTTACAATACACCCCTAGAGCTCCATGTTCACTATTTAACCGAATGCTTACATAAACATTGTTTATGCTCAATCTTAATCTGTTAATTACTTTACCACCCACATCTCGGTTTAGGATAAATTAAACTAGACCATAGTTCCCCTCATATCATGTTGAATTGGCAAACATGAGTGTAAATGCACACCTGACCTGACTGTAAAATGAGAACCTCTGCTGTTTACAATACAAAGTTCCATTTACATAAGGTTCAAACATAGGCCACAATTAAAGCTGTTATAACCAACCAGCTTTATGTTTGAGTTCTTTACAGCAGCAGGTTTTAATACGATTTTAATATCTATATCTTTAATATCTGGAAAATAGTAAATAAGACTTCAAAAACATTTTCCACTGATAGACTATATTGGTTTGATCTGTTTTAATGAAAATATCAAAACAGTACACACATTAATAATAAAACATTTAGATTAAAGCCAAAAACATCAATGATGAATCAATTGTAGAGCAGCATAGCCAGCAAATATCCAACATTCATAAAAAAAACACTGCACAAGGAACACATTTCAATTTTCACTGAAATGTTACCCTGGCACTAGTCCTGTAATGCATTTTCCTGCCCAGCGGAACATCCCACTTACAGTTAATTTCATCATTAATTTTAGTCATTTTGCAGATGGCCTAAACAACAGTTTGGCTAATGGTCATTAGGGCAGACAGACCGGAAATACAGACATCACATGCAAAGCATTGAAACAGTCACTTACAATATATATTACAATGCAGTTATTACTGTGTAATAATTTGGATGATGAGGAAACAGCGGAACATTTGGATCATTACACACAAGAAAAATGCCCTCACCAACCTTTAAGGGGGTTTCAGGTAAAACCATTAAAGTTCCAAGAATAATGCTTTTATTTCAAAAAAGTGTTCTACCTGTTCAACCAAAATGGTTATCTAATGCAAACCATCAACAAACAATTTAGGAAGCCATTTCTCAAAAACAAAAAAAATATTGCCATCATTACTTGTGCTTGCATATTTGGCTTGTGGAAAAGGGAGGAAAAAAATCAATAATTTGACCAAATTGTTATCTAAATCAGAGTAGTACTTTTAAGATTGTTATCTGTATACACCATCAGTTGTGCTCTGAAAGCTTCAATATGAGGTCCTAAATCTAGCATGAATGTCCATCCTCATTACCCTGGGTGTCAAGTATCTGGTAGAACTGGTGGAAGGACACGGGCGCAGAGACGGTATGCTGGTAGTGAGCCATGTTTTTAATGAAGGATGAACGAAGAAAACAAAAGAACAAACTTACAAACTTAAGGCAGACAATGACAGGGTGTAGTATAGCCTTCGGCTAACAACCAAAATAAACCACACCACTGTGGTAAAACACTCAACAGAAATAGGTTCCCCAATTGGAGGCAATAACGAACACCTGCCTCCAATTGGGGAAACCAAACCACATAGAGGTGGCTAGAGCCATCTCTTTTGGCCATGTCCTGACTATGACCCCAGCCAGCGCAAAGATGGCTAGGGGCATAGCCAGGACATGACACTGGGCTGGCACTCCTCTTAATATTCTGGTTAGAGCCAGTTTGCGCTATTCTTTGAAGGAAGTAGTACACATCATTGTACAAGGTCTTCAGTTTCTTGGCAATTTCACCCATGGAATAGCCTTCATTTCTCATAACAAGAATAAACTGACAAGTTTTAGAAGAACGTTTTTTGTCTCTGGCTATTTTGAGCCTGTTATCGAACCCACAGACACTGATATTCAACTAATCTAAAGGACAGTTTTATTGCTTCTTTAATAAGCACAAAAGTTTTCAGCAGATTTTAAAACAATAAACTTGGATTAGCAAACACATCAAGCCAATGAAACACAGGACTGGTGGTTGTTGATAATGGCCCTCTGAACTCCTATGCAGATATTTCATTAAAAAATCAGTCGTTTCCAACTACAACAATCATTTACAACAAATACAATGTCTACACTGTATTTCTGATAAAAAAAATTGCTTTTCAATTAAAAACAAGGACATTTCTAAGAGACCCCAAACTTTTGAACAGTAGTGTATATAGTATAATATAGTATAGTAGTATACATATAATTTGTATCAATATATATTATCAGTATATATTAGAACCTAGTGTATTGCTCATTAACATGTGCTTCAAACTATTTTTTTAACCCCTCCAAACAAAAAAACTCTTAGCGTTTCAAACTGGTCTGTAACAAATTCCAAGACCACAGACAAAATCTTTTTACATTTCCTGTTCTTATTTCAGGAACTCCTATAAGTAAGTAGGAATAAGAACATAACCAGCATTTCTTTCTGACCTTAATAAAAAGAACAGTGAGAGGCAGCGTTTCCAAAATGAATAACACACTATAGAGTTCAGTGACAGACACTTTAGTTGGTGATAAACCTTAGGGCGACATGACACAGAATCTTCTGCCTTTAGGCTTATGTCTGAGTCCTGCACATAAATGAAATCACTTTTATCAGACAGGAATGCACACTTTTCCCCAGATTTTGTCTGGCGTCAGGGAAAAAACAAGCTTTGTGTCAATAGTAAAAACACATTCTCAACGAAAGCTTTTTGACCATGTTCACTATATGGTTAGTGAAGGTCAGCTTGACATTCACACAAACTCCCAGATATTTATGTTTAGACTTGCTTCATGCAATGTCCTTCCAAGGTGGTAACGACTAGGTTAATAAGGGGTTTTGCATTTGATAATACCAGGCATTTGTTCCTGAAAAATTAAAGTATCAGCTGTCTCAGTGTTTCCTGATGTTGAGGATATGAATAATAAATAACAAAGGACCTAAAATTAAATGTTGAGGTACCCCTTAATGCACTTTGGTGGCTACTTTTAAGCCATTTTCTTTAAAGCTCTGGGTTTTATTTGACAGGTAGTTGATAAACTGTTGCAGAGCATCACCACTTTTTCCCTATATGTTTCAGATTCTACACCAGACCTGTATGGTCCATAGTATCAAAGGCCTTTGACACGTCAATGAACACACATATACAATCCAGTTTCTATCCAAAGGACATTGAATATCTGTTAAAACCTTCAATGTTGCTTTTCCAGTGGCTTTATCTGAAACCTGATTGCATACCATTCCAAATGTTCTTTTCTTTGAGGTAGGCTTGCATTTGTTTAATGTAAAGTTACTTTAAAAAATACAATTTAGAGATGGGATGATAGCTATACATCAGTGGAATCCCATGCTTTCAACAGAGGTAACAAGAATGCTGATTTCCACAATTTAGGAATTTCATTACAATCTTGTGTGAGGTTAAAAAGGCATGTTAATTGGAGAGCAATGGTGTATGCAGTTAATTGTTGTAGGCTAGGCAAATATCTAAGCCGAAGACAAATGGAAAATATTGAAGCATTTTCTGTACGGGCATACTTGAACGCATTATCAGAAGATAAAATGTGATAAGAAGGCCTAGACTAAATACTATTTTTCTCAAGTGTTATTTAGGAGTTTAAAGATATGTAAAATTAGTATTAAATTAAGTAAGTTCAATTGCTTTCAGGTGCAAATAAAATTAAACATTGTTTTGAAAAGCTAGTGGTAATAATCAATTATGTACTGACAATTCCCCAAATACTTTTCAAAACTGTAACATCTACATGAATTCTGATTCCTTACAGAGGTACAAAACCTCCTAGAATGTAGAAACTTAGAATATTACATTTCCTATGAGGGAGTGATGCTTACCCCATTCTATCCTACTAGTTAGAGTACAGGGTTAGAGTTATGGTGAAAAATCGGTTAACGTGTAGGCCTACAGTGGGAGTCATTGTAACACTTAGTAATTACAGTGAGTTCACACAAAGGTTATTATTACATAAGGGTGTGATTAATACGTTACCAAACGGTCTGCTACTTTCGTAGTGTCGATGCTCACAAGGACTTACATTTAACTGGGTAGAATAGTAGTGTCTCAACCGGAGCAGACAGGGAGAGTCAGCAGGGGAGCTCAGTTGAGTTTGAGAGGTTTAGCCCTTGGCTAACCTTGCGGCTTATCTAACACAAAAGATGTAGGCTAACTGCTCGACACAAATAGTAACGATTGGCCAGTAGAAGGCGATAGAAGACCAGTTTTGGGGACATCTTTAAATTGATAATTGTATCAATCATTCATAAACAAATCAATGAAAGCCACACTCACACGGTATATAGATGCATTTCTATTAGAAACAATTGCATCCCCGTTTAAATGTTTTTATTTTATTCGTTGGGTCCCTGATGCTAATTTAGCCTTCCTAGACGCGGGTCTTGCAAGGTTAGTATCTCCAGCTGCGGCGTCATTCCCTGGAGTCGGGTCGGCCATGTTGTAGAGGGGGTTGATGCAAGTTTAGAGGTAGGAAGTGTGGCTACAGGCACAGCGTTACTTTTGGCGACTTCTTTTGTCATGCTGCTGATTACATTTTGTTGGGTTTTTATTAGTTGAGGTTTTTGGTCGGTGTCATTCCGTGAATTTTTTTCGACATTCGTGTTGCTTTGAATTAACTTATTTGATTCGCCGAGCAGAAAAACGATTGAGAAAGACTGCTGTGTTGGAGAGAGTCGGGATGGGGGCGACTGTGATTTCAATGTTGGAATACTAGCCGATTTTACGTTGATCCCATAAATAAATTGGAAATATAAACCCAGGCGCATGTGACACGTTTGGATTTCTAAAAGGTGAGTGTTTACAATGAGAAATAAATAACAAGTTTACGATCGAGGGTTGTGGGCCCAACAGCGTTTTCGGATCGATTTTTCAGAGCATTGTTTGCATTTTTTTACCTTAAGAATGGCCTTCCATAACCCTATAACCTATTATTAAATACACAGTAGTAAACGTTAAAACCTGTGTTGGGTAGGCCTGTAGGTTAGGATACCTAGTTAATTATCTGTATATCGTATATTCTTAGCCTGTAATTTAAGTTTTATTTTTAGATTACGGCTTTAGCATAATTAATGCCTGCAAGTTTGATATGAAAAACCGACGTTTCAGGAAAATGCTTGGTTAAGTCATTTCTCAAACACCGACGATCAGTTCCTGATGGATAATCACGGTAGTCCATTTTGCTGGACGGTAGTGTCCGACATCGCGAAACAGCTGTTCCAATTCCAAACACATGGAACAGCTAACTCAAGTAACAATGTAGCATTGTCGTGACTCTGACCACATGGCCATGACAATTATAACAAATCGTATTCTTGGTTGTCCTAACTCCCGAAAGTTGCTACTTGTTAACTAAATTAAAGCTAAAGTGGTTAGGCTAAAGAATGTGCATCTGCAAGCTACACGTAGCGCACTCTAACACATCTCCAATATAGAGAATAGTGGCATGAATTACGTCTAATTCGATTTACTTATGATCCTCTGGTAGTCATCCCTTAATGCATATAGGTCAGTATGCTAGAGGGTATTGAATACTACCTAAGACAAGCTACCAACTCCACCCTATGTTAAAAATATCTGAGGCCTACGCTTCAGCTTGTTAAATACCCAAATAGCACTCCAAATCTAAGGAGACAGCAGCATGTTTTGAGCGGAGTAAATTTGAGAGCGCTACAGATACGAAGAACTAGCATACAGGCTAGTGTAGTAAAATACTGTGTTTGAAAGGTCCAAGGCCTTTAAGCATTGTTATGTCTGCTGTTGGCCTTTGTATTCAGAGCAACCTACATATTACCCAAGCCCCAATTGTTAACCCCTAGTCTTGATTCTTTACAAAGACACTGTTGGATGAATCAACAACCATGACTGACCTTTGAATTAGTTGAGTGGGGTCATGTTTTTATACCAGCATTAGCCAATTTATCAGCTTGTTAGCATTCAGTGTAGTTGATCTTCACTTCTAAGCCAGTTCCACTGTTTTTTATTATTCATTTCTAAACACAGACATGGGACATCAGGGGTGTGCAAGGATCAGGTAGAACCATAAACTGTTCAGCAGCTACAGCGTTTGGTGTTGTGGAATGAATAAAACCAGACAGGCTTGGGAAATTGTTGAGTTAGATTTTTGTTCCCATATTCCATGTGATATCAGCTGTTTGAAAACCCTGAATGTTCTTGCCTCTCTCCATTACGAGCTGTTCTGTGGGTAGGCAGTTCAAGCTGGAAGATGGGAGAGCAGGGCCGTAGGCACCAAGGAAAGAAAACGGACACGAATAATTACTACCCAAACTACTACCCTCATTTTTGTCTGCTACTGGGAACATGACTGAATATGACCCTGGTGCCTTGGTTAAGGGAGTTGATGTTTGTGTCCCAAAGATTATCAGAGAGATAATTGTCACATGTGGAACAATGGACATTGAGTGAATTCTTCACACCAGTGGGCTTATTGCTGGAGGAAGTTGCATGGGATGTTAAGTCTTATCGGTCCTTCAACAGCGTTTAGTCAGTGGGTGGCGTCAAGGTGCACTTGTGTACATTGGCGTAACCGAATGTACTGTGTGAGGAAAGTAATGGTGTTGTAACTCACATTCTCACAGCACACATTGGCCCTCAGGGCAAAATTTAAGAAGGCATTGGTCGTTTTCAAATTATAATAATTTTAGTCACATCCAGCTTCTAAAAGAGTGAACTCTTGTCCTCAGGAAGTCCACCAATGCCAGCCTATAGTATCTGTTCTTTCTACTGTCCATTCTGTGATGAGACCATGAATAAGCTGTAGCTGACCTAGAATTGGCAAAGGCAACCAGGTATTCTGCGGGGTTGGCAGCCTGGCACAGATTCAGAAGCGGAGAGGGGATTTAATATCGTTGCCAAGAGTAGGGTAGGTGTTTTTTGAACAGCATTAAAACCACATCCTTAATAATCACAGCAGTATTTATAGTAAGCCACTTCTGCTTCCAAATTCAAGTTAGGCCTGGTCTCGCGTGCCCCATATACAAGAGAATACATTAGTCCTATTTCGTTATTCACGCTGATGGAATATTGTCATCAAAGGCGATCCATCTTCTTCCCATTACATATTTATCAAAGCTATAGTATGCATATACGCTTGTTGCTAAGTACCACTGCAGTTTCACATGGCCAGTATAAACCCTGGCATTGGAGGAATGTGGAGAAAGCCACGGCATCTGTTGGCGGTTTGAGGTACAGTAAAGCACGATAAAGCTCTCTGGAACCTCCTGGTCTACAGTTGTTATATAAGCTGTTAACAGCTGTCCGCTGAGGGTAAGGACCCCTTCTTACCCACACCCAGTTGCCGCGAACGCCCCATACAAGCCGCTAACTCCTTCCCCTTCATTCTTTCAAGCCTTTGGGTTAGTACACAATGCATAAAATGTCAGTTAATGTCTTTGTCGTCAATAAAAATCAGTGGTGTATGCGATTAAACCCAGACCATTCATTTGTGTTGTCAGGCATCCACTTAAGTGCTTTTTTGTAATTTTGTAGAAACTCTTATCCTGAGCAACTCACAGTTATTTAACAACCAAATAATAGACTGTGTTTAAAATAAATTATATTTCCACTTCTCGCATGAAGTCATCAGGACACAATTGTGATTCAGATGATCTTTTGTGTGTGTGTGTGTGTGTGTGTGTGTGTGTGTGTGTTTCTCTACCCTCGTTCCTCTAAGTGAAAGCCACAGCAGGTGGCTTGGAGCACAAAGGCCCGGCGGAAGGAAGTCCGGGGCCACAGTGATCTGTCCATTTCTCACTGACCATCCCAGTGTTCCTTTCATTTGAGTGTAAGACGAGAGTGAGTTTTTGCTCTCTTGCCAGCTCCTATCATTGGAGACAATGACCGCAATAATATACACTGATTTGAGACCCATTGGCCTATCCTCAAAAATCTACCATTCGCTCTACCCATTTTGAGCAAAATGTCATTTTGCCATAGTTTCAACAAGAGGGTGGTTGTTCTGTCATTTTATATTTTGTCCCATTGGTCAAACGAACATAATGCCTGAACAAAACTACTTTTTGGTGAAAATCTATGCTTTATTGAAGAGATTCTAAAGTTGAATACATCAATGAATATCAAGGAGAACAACTTTTTCCAAACTAGCAGTTAGCATTCTTGTTAGGTCTACCAAAAACATGCAAGAGGAAACTACAGCAATGCTTTACAGTGTTTCTTATAGAAAAGCTCTCCTAGAATTATCAAGTTACGGTATACTACATGCATTGCATAAAATGCTTGTGGCCCCTAATGTATTACACAAGTCTAGCAGAAGTCTGATACAGAACTAGTAGGTTAAAGTTGCCCGTAGTCTGTTATCTTAGGTCAGTTTAGTAGTTACCAACCTAAGTGTACAGATTTGTGTAGACTAATCGTATCCTAGATATCTTCCAGGGGTAAATTCACACCAGACTACAGGCTGTTTAATGCTGGACTCACACATCTCTGCACATCTCTGTGTTATCAGCCCTGGGGCTTTTGTGAAGCTTGTGTGGAATTCCCACTTGTCTCACAGAGTCAGGAGAAGAATGGGCTGGCTGGTGGAGACAATAGAATTTATCTGAATTCCTCCGCAGTGCACCTTAAACTACAGTTCAGTTTAGCCAATTTCAACAGATTTGGCGAAGATATGTCATTTTGTTTGTGGGTTTTTATACTATGATATCTTTACATAATTTTTCAGATTATGTATTTCCAATTCAGTGGGCAGAGATTTACAGTAAACGCAAAATCCCTTTTACGTTAAATGATTAAAGAAGCGGATTCTCCTCTGTTTTCATGTGGATTTAAGGGGACTATTTTCAATCCTCTACGATTAAAACTTTCATTGAGTGACTGTAACCTCTGTTGGTTTGCATCCAAACACAACTGAAGTCATTTGTGGCCTAAAATACAGCTTTAAATAATAGCTCCTAGCTGTCATTTGCTCCTTACCGGCCCTTCAATACCAGCCTTCAATCTGGGCAGACCAGGATAACTTAGGTCCCAGTGGAGCCTTTAACTCTTGTGTGTTCTGTGAGGTCTAAGCCTTAGGTGAGGTGAGCACACCAGAGGTGAGAAGGTCAAGTGGAGGTATAAATCCCAGTCTTTATACTATTAGCTCTAGTTGAATTTTCCACTAGGGACAGCTTTAGGATCTGCTGTCCCTCTCCAATTCTTAGTGGGGGAAATATGAAATTGACCCAAAGTCAGTGGCCTGAAGCAACTTCACTTCAAACTAGCAAATGCATTCCAAACATACTAGGGTGTAATCTGGGCCATAAGATCGATCCAATCAGGCCTACACTTTTTGAGGACAAAATGTGTTGCGCTTTCTTCAGCTTTCTAAATTGATGTTTTTGCAATGTTCTGAAGCAAGCTATTCCTGAAACCTTTGCTGTCTGCAATCACAATGTTTTTTTATTCAGACAGAAAAAAAGTTGACTTCGACCCAGTTCAGGAAGGACAATTTTCAGCAGCATCTAACAGAATTATTTCAACACCTACTTACAGTTTGACAAGGCAACACATCTGTGGTCTTCATTTCAACAAACTCCCTTTATGATCAGAAGGAGGAATATTTGACGAATGTATGTTTTGCTATTTCACCTCTGCGCCTTACCCATTTACAGTACTATTTCCTGGTGGATCATCTTGACTTCTTGCTAAACTGGATGAGACTACTGGAAATACTTTCATGTATAAATGCTATTATAGGTTATATGCTGAGGGCAACAAGAGGCTGTCAGTAATTAGAACATGTTACTAAATTTGGCTAAAGTCAACAAACATTGCCAATGTTATTTACTATTTTGGCTCTGTCATGTACGAATAATCAGAACCTCTGGGCATTTTAGATCCTCGGAGTTGATGGTTACTGGAAGCTCATTTTGACCACTTGGCAAACAAGGAGAGCATGACCAATGCATTTCTGTTTAGGCAGCATTTAGCACTTTCTCTTTGTTCATTCATTTGGTTATTTCTTATATGGGAGCAAGCAGTGTTCGTTTCTAAGCATGCAGGCTCCTTTGAAACTATAACCACAACAATGTCCCGAGATCATATTGATATCATATACCTATAATCTTAGTCAAATCCATTGAAATCTCTGTTAAACCTTTTGAAGTCTTTCTAATCCCTGTCAAAGCTAGTCAAACCTCAGAGCTGAAATCATTGGGCCTATAAACAAATCAAGGGGGAGAGATTCTCAACACGGTGGTCTGGTCAGACTAAAATAACATTCTTTCTGAAGGTGTTGGCCTGGGCTATTCAACTCTCGACTTGTAATCTTGTACAACATAACATGCAAGTACACGTACTGTGAGTAAACATTGAGAAACACGAGAGGTGCCTGCCATTTTAGCTAGAGCAAGAATTATTTTATAAGTACTCTTCTGCTCTACCTGTCATTGTCCCTGCTCTGAGGTGATCATTTGTGATATATGCAGAGGAGACTCCAATGCAGTGCATCGTGTCCTGCCTTATTTGTTTTTCCTGCTAATCCTCTCTGAGCAACTCTGGTTGGTGTCGAAGACTATAAAGCTTATGGGCTAACCCTATCATGTAATTATGCACGTGGGCAGCTTTGACTGTGGCCTGTACTGATAGTCAGAGCCTGCCCAGCCACCCCAGATCAGGTCATCCCAGCCAAGACTAGGAAAGAAGGAAAGAGATCCTACTGTCAGGGGCAGAATCAGTTGGATCCCTGGGAGGTTAATATTATCAGATTGCTACTAACAGCAATGGAGGATCTGTTGAAACCGGTGTAGCGAGGGGAATAACGAGCCTCTTTAATATTGCTGGATTGTCGCAGTAAAAATGTGCATAGTGGAGGTCGAAGGAGAACACCTGAAGAAGAGTGATGCTGTAAGCCCCCCACCGTTAAGGCCTTATCTGTTTTCCAGATGCTTCCATCCCCCAAACTGTCGCAACCAGGCACAGACCCACACACACCAGCCAGGTCTGTTCATATATGGCAGTGGACCGATATTTTGCTGCCGTCATCCTCAAAGGCTTCCTTGTAATCCAACATGCTGTTGTTCAGGGGAGTCGCTCGCTTATGTCTCTGGCTTTTCTCGCCAGGACTTTTTCTAAGCTTACAGTAACCCATGTGAGCGGAGTTTGGCACAGTCCAAGCCTTTTCTCTGACTCAAATACTAATGTTATTTTTTTTAATCTCTGCATTCAGGGCAAATCTGCCTCTCAGTTTGCCACGCGATGGGTATTTTGCTTGGCGTAGCATTTGTGTTGTGGGGATGGTGGGATTAATGTGTAAAAGCATGACATGACATGTGGAGAAAAAACTATCACTTTGAATGATGTACTGGGTCTGTTTATGGCAGTGTGAACCCGCCACTCTCTGTGCACATTTACTGATATGTAAATAATAATTTAATGATAAGTGTGTCTCTTAGGCTATTGGTTAGGGAAGAGGCTTTTAAAACGAATTGCTTGGTGCCAAAGATCATGTTTTTATCTTTGTGCCATTCAAGTGGGTGTGCAAACCTGAGTGGTGCCCTTACACAGAGTTTCTCCAACTTTACATATTGCGGTCAGTGCTTGCCCTAAAACAAATCCAGTCAGTTTACCATTTGTGCCAGGAGTCACTGCCTGCATTGGTTAATTGATGTGATCTAATGGCAGACTTGTCAATTGGCTAGCTGTCTTAAGAAGAGTGCTGCACCATATGGCCATGTTTGATACAGATGTTTTAAGGCTGCCACTATATAGCTGGCCTGGAACTGCTTTTATGGTGTGGCAAGTTAAATGCTGACACTGAGTCTCTGGTGGACATGGTGAACTTCAAACCAACCACAGTCAAACCAACCAAGAAAAGCAGGACGTCCTATGTTAAAGGGGATAGGTTAGACACTCTTAAAGGGATGGCTGGTTCCTTACTTATGCGCCAATGAAATGTCTTTGCCTCCGACCTAAATATCTGAGATTAATAAGGATCTTTATAATTTATTTGCAAATATAAATGTCAGTGTATGGGCTTCAACTGAGCACTCACTTTTAAATTTTAAGAGCTATAGCATTCCATTTACTCAGTGTTACATTTTGAGTAAAGTGCCCTAATTCTTGTGACGAGCTCCTGTGGTTTGCCCGTTCTTGTTGGTTTACTTGGCATGGTGGCAGCTTACAAACTCTGTGAACTTGTCGTTCTCTTCCTCTGTCTTCTACACAAGTATATCTGAATCATAGGGGAGACAAATACTGGAATTATACAGGTTTTCCAGAAATCTCAGTAGGAATATTCCTGTAGAGGGAATAAGTCGAACATTAAGGAAATGAACCTGGAAAATGTGGATAACAGCATGGGTTGTTGCTGCTGTCTGACTGTATAGTCAGTTTTATACTGATTTAACCATTTGATAGATGTAAATACAAGTTATAAAGAGTAGGCTGCCCATCAGCATGTAACCCATTTCCAAGTAATTTTGACAGCCATTCGTGATAAGAACCAAGCCGAGCTAGCAAGCTTGCGATATTTATGCATCTCCTGGTATGGAAAACAATATAAAATCCTTGCTACTGAGACAGTTGTTTTCAGATCTGTCAAGACTTCCCTGGCTGGTGTCTGAGCATGGATGATGGAAACCCTATTTACTGGGCCTTATCATCAAGGAATGCATAGACATACCATTGGCCAATTCTGTTTGAAGATAGAATGACACTCATACAGATGTTGAAAAGTAGTTTTGGATAAATGGTTTCGTACAAGGTCTGATGACTTTAGATCTGCCAATTTGTGCATCTGCACTCATTCTTGATTTTTTTGTAATAGAATTTTGCTTCTGTCAATTTTTACACCATTGTTAAATGGCAGTGTGCATACTTAAGGGGTTGCAAATTTGGATTTGTCCAAATGTACATTTTGTTTGCTGTTGGCAATCGTTTGTTACACAATGTGACATTTCTCAACATTTCTTCTTCTTTCATTAACCTGGTTTAGAACAGCTTTTGTTGAATATATAACAAACATATTTAAACCATCAGCACAACATACATGTAGATACTGGATACACGTGGTTGGCATAGGTGTCCCACAGTCTTCTTGGGAAGAATGGTGCTGTGCACTACATGGCAATTGTCTAAAGCCTACGTTGGCAACGTATGTCTTTACAATGTATGTCCTATTCACTCAGTCTAGTTCTGCAACGGACTGGACGAAGTGTACACCATCCCAAACCTGTTTTAGAGTTGCCATGATGAAGGCAAAGCAGTTGAGGGAAATGGGACATCTCAATATCGGGAGGGGATAACAATTGTGGTTAAATTAGTCATTTGGCCATTCTAACTTGAAAACTGAGTTCAAGCTAACTAATGTTGTCTACATATTTCTGTCCAGAAGTGACCATGGGCTGCATCAAGAGTAAAGAAGAAAAAGGTCCCACCATGAAGTACCGGCCAGATAACGCTCCACCCTCGGATGTCACCGGCCCCCACGTTGGCCACTACGGCCCCGACCCCACCCAGCTACAGCAAAACCAGTCGCCCCCCTCGGGTCCCGCCACCGGCTTCAACCCACACGCCATCACCCCGTTCGGAGGAGCCTCCATCATGACCCCATTCGGAGGGGCGTCGACCTCCTTCTCCGGTGCTCTCCCCAGCGCGTTCCCCGGCATCGTCTCAGGTAAGGCTCGCCCGCCGTCCACATAATCCTGACTCGAGACTATCAAGCGTAGCCTGTGTTTGGGCAAATCGCTCGTTAGCTTTTTATTCTTGCCTTACTGTTTACGGAATCCTAATTTAAGATCAACGCGTGCAAGTCATCCATTGCCGTCAACGGATGTTTGGCACAAAGGATTTATTTTGGTATGTGGGTTCCTGGTTCTCCCTACAACAACGCAATACCTTAAAAGACTTTTCAAACACTGACCACAGGTGCCATTTCAAACATATCAACAAAGGTCTATTTCAATGGTGCCCAGAGACCTAATAGGGTCTGAAAAGGTCCCAAAGAGAAGGGAGGAGAGATTGTGTCCTCCCGTTTAGGCGGGATTATTCTTGTAATCCCCCTCCCTGATGGATTATCTGGTCTTCAGGGAGGGGTTGGGGGGGCACTGTAGTATGGCACGGTATTGAGTTCCTGGGCCAGATAATGGGATTAGCGTTGGCAGCTTTGCGTTGTTCAGCGGCGTGGGTACAATGAATATCAGCTCCCAGTATGACGTGTGTCATAGAATGCCTTTGAAATGGCCCCTGATTTAGTGCGCAACTTTTGGCAAAAGCCTTATGTGACAGTGCCACGGATAGTTCCTCCTCCGTAACCTCTGTCCAGTATGCAGAATGGTTCTACACCGCTGTAGATTCTCTATAGATATTACAGCTGGGTGATTAGACCACCCGTGCTAGTCTTTGAGTCATGTCTTCTTATGCTGTTAGCTTTGAACTTCATTTCCCAGGCGATGCTTGGCGAAACAACAACCTTTGCCAGACAATTAAATCCCCACCCCCACCAGTTTAGTCTGCCAGACAAATCAACCGAAGCAGAACGAGTCTTTCTCCCACAGGGATGCCCTTTACAGGACCATACTATGGTCAGAAACCTGCCGGTCGTTTAAAAAAATGCTTCTAATTGTTTTCATCCTTTAAGGCACCACTTTATAGCCAACATTATAGTTTTGCTCAAAGCCAAAATAAATATTACCAGTCTGCTGGTCTAATTCGGGACGAACCAATTTTTCTCAAATTGACCTATCCTAATATTAAATTAGCTCTAACTGATAATATTTTCCAATGTCCCAATGAATCCAGGGACTGCATCTGCCTTGTCACATATCCAGCTTTGATCTTAGTTTATTACGCTGAACATTTTAATGGAGTAGAATTACCAGCAAGTAAATAAATATAGACAACACAGATTTATTGCTACTAGCCACTCACATCAAGCACAACCGTTCAAGCACCTAAAGACCAAATTAATGTGGGACTGATCTCCTATTTGTTGACCTTGTGACTGGTCATGTTGCTAAATGTCTATAGTAATAGAACTCGGCATGAATGCTCGACATGTGTTTATTCAGACTATTTGTATGCTCGGGAAGATTTCATGTGCCATCATATTAAAACTTACCTCCAACCATATGTCTCCTCCTTTAAGGAATCAAAATAAAGGTTTTAAAGTAAAGGTACATACTGTCCTGAAATTGATTTGCACTTAAATCAATTGTGTGTTATGTTCTTTTTAGGTGGGGTCACGTTCTTTGTGGCCTTGTATGACTATGAAGCTAGAACCTCGGACGACCTGTCATTCAAAAAGGGGGACCGCTTCCAGATCATCAATAACACGTGAGTTCCCCTGGTGACAAAACCAGGAAATGGTGCATTTTTAAATGCATCGTCTGTTTTGTGAGCATAATTTATCGTGAACAGGATCTAATTACAAGTAGCGGCGTGTTGATACTGTTCAGATCAGTAAATCGAGATGATGCTGGTTTCATACATGTTTTTCCCCCATTGGCAAAATTGTTCTCTTGCCTAAATCTGTGTTTCAACCCAGATCACCGAAGACTTTCATTTATTTAACAGAACACATGTTAACACAGATGTGCTAAGGGTCACAACTATCTGATTTGCTTTGTTCTTGTTAAAGTGAATGCTGATTCTTTTTTTTTTTTTGCATGCCCTAATATGGCCACTATTGGATCCCAAAAAACACATCTAGAAATCCTCAACATAATTAGACTGCTGTTTTGATAACCACAGAGTGTTTGAATGCACAGACAAACTGGTGATGCTTTAGTATGGCCCAAAGGGGTCTCGTGGTCTGCGTTTCTACCTCGGGCATATGTCATTGAAGCATAGGTTTGAATTCAGCATGTGTTTTGGTATATGTGTTTGAATAAATGTATGTGTGTGTATTTATAAGTATATTAATTATCTAGTGGCTCTACACGCCCTCCCGATCTCTCTTTTTCCCTACAATTCTCTCTTTGCTCTGTTGGTCTTACAGGGAGGGGGACTGGTGGGAGGCCCGCTCCATCAACACTGGGAAGAAGGGTTACATCCCCAGTAACTACGTGGCTCCGGCTGACTCCATACAGGCTGAAGAGTAAGGCTCTCGTCTCCTCTGTCTCCTAAGCCCTCACCCGGTTAGGACTGTTGGCTGCCCACGCGGCTATAGAGCTATGCTGTCACCGTTGGCCCATTCACTGAAATAACTCCTCCGCTTCCACGGGGCCACGCTCATAAGGCGTCTCAGACTCCACATGCTGGATCGGTCATCCCCTTCCAGCGCCATCCATGTAACTGTATTCAGAGTGATGGAAGAGGTCAACCTGATTCTAAATCTGCACTCTGAGGCACTCACTTCAGCCACTAATCATGTTAGATACATTAGATGACAGCACTCCATTTTTGCTGGATTTCCTTATTATGTTTTAATGTTTGATTGTACCGAACAGACAATCCCATTTAGTATTGATTTGTGTGTTGTTCAAAAAATCTAAAAGTAGAATACCACCCCTTCTGGAACACATGAAGTGCATGGGATAGCTGCAGGTTCTCCGTGACTGATCGGAGAAGCACTGTCGACCATGAACAGTGTTTTACCAAAGGCTGTTCTCTTTCGAACTCTGTTCCCTCCCTCAGGTGGTACTTTGGCAAAATGGGCCGTAAAGATACAGAGAGGCTGCTGTTGAATCCGGGCAACAACCGAGGCACCTTCCTGGTGCGAGAAAGTGAAACCACTAAAGGTGAAGACTATTGGTGTGAAAACGCGCCCGGTTTAGAGCACTGCTTTTGTTTTCACCACTATGTTTCAAGTAGGACTGTTAGTGAAGGTCTGGCTTTTTGTTAGATTGAGTTAACACTACACTGACTGGTGGGAATTAATCCTCGGTCAGCGCTTCTTGTAGCGTTGTCAAATGTAGTTTGAATTGTACAAGATAACGGGGTGGGTGTCTTTTGAGACTTAACCAATGGCACTTATTTTACGTAAATAAAAGCCTAGATCTTAATACTGTTGTTTGGACGGACGAAGAATGTGGTCAATATTTCCTGCAGGTGCTTATTCTCTCTCTATACGGGACTGGGATGATGCCAAGGGTGACAATGTGAAACACTACAAGATCCGCAAACTTGACAACGGAGGCTACTACATCACCACACGGGCCCAGTTTGACACGCTGCAGAAACTGGTCAAACACTACACAGGTATGTCCTTGATCGCTAACCTGCCCTTTTGACAGACCTGCTTCTGTGGAAACCGGGAATCCGCCACCCCTTTTTATTTGAATGAAACCTAGCCGCTAATAAAGACACTAGTTCAGCAGCACTTTTCCACTGCCCAGCAATTTTATATATTTTTTTCCTGTTGTGGTGAATCCAACACATGGCTAAAGAGGTAGGACACTTGCAATGGGGCAAAAAAGTATTTAGTCAGCCACCAATTGTCCATGTTCTCCCACTTAAAAAGTGGCCTGTCATTTTCATCATAGGTACACTTCAACTATGAGAGACAAAATGAGATTTTTCTTTCCAGAGAATCACATTGTAGGATTTTTAAGGAATGTATTGGTAAATTCATCGGTAAAATAAGTATTTGGTCACCTACAAACAAGCAAGATTTCTGGCTCTCACAGACCTGTAACTTCTTCTTTAAGAGGCTCCTCTGTCCTCCACTCTTTACCTGTATTAATGGCACCTGTTTGAACTTGTTATCAGTATAAAAGACACCTGTCCACAACCTCAGTCACACTCGAAACTCCACTATGGCCAAGACCAAAGAGCTGTCAAAGGACACCAGAAACAAAATTGTCGACCTGCACCAGGCCGGGAAGGTAAGCAGCTTGGTGTGAAGACATCAACTGTGGGAGCAATTATAAGAAAATGGAAGACATACAAGACCACTGATAATCTCCCTCGATCCGGGGATCCACGCAAGATCTCACCCTGTGGGGTCAAAATGATCGGTGAAGCAAAAATCCCAGAACCACACGAGGGGACCTAGTGAATGACCTGCAGAGAACTGTGACCAAAGTAACAAAGGCTACCCTCAGTAAAACACTACGCCGCCAGGGACTCAAATCCTGCAGTGCCAGACGCGTCCCCCTGCTTAAGCCAGTACATGTCCAGGCCTGTCTGAGGTTTGCTAGAGAGCATTTGGATGATCCAGAAGAGGATTGGGAGAATGTCATATGATCAGATGAAACCAAAATAGAACTTTTTGGTAAAAACTCAACTCGTCGTGTTTGGAGGAGACAGAATGCTGAGTTGCATCCAAAGAACACCATACCTACTGTGAAGCATGGGGGTGGAAACATCATGCTTTGGGGCTGTTTTTCTGCAAAGGGACCAGGACCACTGATCCGTGTAAAGGAAAGAGTGAATGGGGCCATGTATCGTGAGATTTTGAGTGAAAACCTCCTTCCATCAGCAAGGGCATTGAAGATGACATGTGGCTGTGTCTTTAATCATGACAATGATCCCAAACACACCGCCCCGGCAACGAAGGAGTGGCTTCGTAAGAAGCATTTTAAGGTTCTGGAGTGGCCTAGCCAGTCACCAGATCTCAGCCTATAGAAAACCTTTGGAGGGGGTTGAAAGTCTGTTGCCCAGCAACAGCCCCAAAACATCACTGCTCTAGAGGAGATCTGCATGGAGGAATGGGCCAAAATACCAACAACAATGTGTGAAAAACCTTGTGAAGACTTACAGAAAATGTTTGACCTCTGTCATTGCCAACAACTTATTTTCCACCATAAATTACCAATAAATTCATAAAAAATACTACAATGGGATTTTCTGGATTTTTTTGTACTCATTTTGTCTCATAGTTGAAATGTGCCTATGATGAAAATTACAGGCCTCATCTTTTTAAGTGGGAGAACTTGCACAATTGGTGGCTGACTAAATACTTTTTTGCCCCACTGTAAATGAACTGTCTGCTAATGCCAGCAAAATAGCACACTAGTGCAGTGATTTCCAATCCTGATCCTCGGCACCCAAAGGAGTGCACGTTTTTGTTTTGCCCACTCACTCACACGGCTGTTTCAAATGTTGCTCTACCACTTACACAGTTGATTGACATAATCAACCTATCAAGAAGTAATTCATTTTAATGAGGCGTGTGAGTGCAAAAATGTGCCCCCCTTGGAGTCCCGAGGACCAGGATTGGGTAACACTGCACTTGTGTGATTTCCCAGTGACATTCTCCTTTTCTCTCTGTGCTTCAGCAGTATTATGGGTTACCTGTAATTGACCCTGCAGTATTCCCAGCTAGATGAATAGCTTTCAATTAATATTTAATGGAGGCTTTCCGTCGACCCCTAAGTGCCTCCATCTTAACTGAAGGAGAGAGCTTGAATCTCTAGTGGACGCCCTCTTCTTAGCAGCATCCCAATTGGCACCCTATTCTCAACGCAGAGCACTGCTTTCAGCCAGAGCCTAATGGACCCCGCTGAAAGGCTAGCATACTATATTGGGGGAAAGGATGCCATTTGTGGTATGGTGTGCTTTTCTGAAATGCATTTTAAAGGCAGGAGGTCCAAGCTGTGTTAAACCGTCTCATTCATATTTCATTGGTGTTATCGTAAGCTCGTCTAAATTCCTCAGTATCGCGTAGCTAATGGGGCAAACTTCTAGCGAAGCGTGAAATGCCCCGATTATGCTATGATTTTTTTCTTAAGCCATGGTTTCCTTGTAACTTTTCATCGGGAATTCATGTCGCCACGTGTTTTGCCCCCTCCCCCTTTCCCCTCCTCAGAGCACGCAGACGGGCTGTGTCACCGGCTGACTACGGTTTGCCCCACTGTGAAACCCCAGACCCAGGGCCTGGCCAAGGATGCCTGGGAGATTCCCCGGGAGTCCCTCCGCCTGGAGCTTAAACTGGGCCAGGGCTGCTTTGGTGAAGTCTGGATGGGTAAGTCAACATGACCGTTTTAAACACGGACACACAGACATGCGGTCAAACAAGACAGACGGACGGGCACACTGACCACTAAAGGTTATGGTCACGAATGGTCAGGACAATAGTGTGCACCCTCACAAACATACTTGGCTGCTGGAACCTTCAGGATGGAAGTGGTGGAAAGGGAATTTGCAGTACCACTTATTTATCAAGGCTATTTATGTCCCCGGCCAGTGTATTTTTCACTTCCTGCAGATGCTTTCGCCTGCTTGTTGTATTTTCATTATCTCTAGAGGAAGTAGCGTCTTCTTCTGAGAGATCTCCACTCGGTCACATCCACCCAGTTGCCACACTGTTTCCCTGGTGACTGTATGTACATTATTCACTATGTAAGAGGCCTCTTCTCAAGCAGCGTCTTATTCCATTTGTAGTGACCTACTATTGACCGGGGGGGCCCATTGGCAGTACACTCACTCAGGGGCATGCACGCCATGTTTCTGCACGCCACAGTTAACTATCTACTTTTTCTGCTCCAATAAGCGGTAGGCGGAGCCACGGCAAGTCTCCATAATAACAATACCGTCTCTTTGCAGGCACGTGGAACGGCACGACAAAGGTGGCGATAAAGACCCTAAAACCCGGAACCATGTCCCCAGAGGCCTTCCTCCAGGAGGCCCAGATCATGAAGAAGCTGAGGCACGACAAACTGGTGCCTCTCTACGCCGTGGTCTCAGAGGAACCCATCTACATCGTCACAGAATACATGGCCAAAGGTACCTACCATCACGCCCCTGTTTTTGTAAATAGAACACCCCCCTCCACACTTACAAATGCATATGTGTTGCCTGGTTACTCAGACTCTACTCCACTTCTCCACGATGGGTCTGAACTTAAGCCTGTCACAGTACACATTCAGGGCGGTCTGGTCTGACTGCCTGTGTCAGGGTCAGAACCCACCTTAGTGAAGCCGGCGTTTGACAACACTTTATTGGCTTTGATACTTTGGTTGGTTTGAGACGATTCAACCTCCAATTTGTTTCATACAAAATAAATGTTCCCAGACAAATATTGCTGAAACTTTTTGGGAGTCGTCAGGAGAGCACTTACACATGACCCAGACATCCATATACTTTGTCACCATATACATATAAAGCCAGACATTTTCATGACACACATACATATACATGTTGTATAGGTCACCTGCACGACCAGTAGTCAGTGTGTGTGTGAATGACTGGCATGATTTTGATGGCAGTCCACGACTAATAAGATTGGTTATTAAAACATAATAGCTTTCCAGAAGGATCCTTAAACACATAGGGGCAGGTCATTGGCAGGCATGCTCAGTTTGTGTGCATTGAAGTTCAAGGGTCTTAAGTATATTTTGGCACCACGCAAGAAATTTGGACATTACTTCTTGTACTCCTCCAAAAGCTCTTCAGAAGTGGAATTTGAGAATGTTGGCAACGCAACCTTTCTGCTATTACACCATGTATTAAACTATCAGAAGTAATGTGGACAATTTCCTCAAAGGAAATATGTTTTTATGGACGTTTTAATTAACGTACCCTACAGTTTGAAAGTCTGTGGAATTCCCAATGTGGGTTTTGGAGGCCCGAAGCGGAGATGTTTAATTGAAAACTGCAGCAGTTCTGTGGCGAGCTTTCATCTTCTCTGCAGTGCGTCTTCCTGTTTCTTTTTATTAGCGATTGAGCGCAATGACCCTATGTGTACGCTTATGTATGTCCTTCTTGACTGTGTGTTTTTAGGTCTCACTGTACTCATGGGTACCAAATGTCCTTTGCACGTTCAGAAATGTTATGTTATACACACTGAGGCACATTCAGCCCTGTCCAACCACAGTAGGCTTGTTTTAGCTAACTGTTTATACCAAGAGTAGAAAGACTAAATGGCTACCGAAATTAACACTGCTTTAGCGTGGATGCTCTGCCATTTGGGACACATCTCAACAGTAATTTGGCTGCATATATACAAACTGCCTAATTTTGATGTGTTTGACACTAATTGGTCGTTTGACCAATCATATCCACGCTAAAACAAATCTGATGAGTTCTCAGAAGACCAATTGGTACAAAGAATTAGAAAAATGGTCTGGCTGTCTAAGAGCCTGCCTATGATCCGTGCACCAAACATAGACACAAGCGCCTAACGGCAGAAAGCCTTGGGGTGTTTATGGCCAGTAAGGGTATGAATCACCCATTGTGAATGTTATAGCCTCTGAGTGTTGTTCTAAAACATCAATGTCGCCCTAATGCAGTTCATTTCTGGCAAAAGAAATTGCTTTCATGGCAGTGCGCTGGCACCATTTTGTCGCTCGTTCTCCGGCACAGTAACGTCATGTGTTGACACTGTTGTTATTTTTGTAGGAAGTCTGCTGGATTTCCTAAAGGAGGGAGATGGTAAATTTCTTAAGCTTCCGCTACTGGTGGATATGGCAGCCCAGGTAAGTCAGATGTCATCCTCTCAGTTAATGGCTCTGTGTTTTCCCCATTGTCTTTCCACTGAGGATAGGATTAATGTATTTTGAATTCAGCGCCTGAAGAACAACAAACACATCCCTTCAGGATTTATCTCTACCACCGGATTACATACTCTGTACAAAAGTCTGTGTCCTAAATTGCACACTTCGCTGTTTGGCACACTGCTAATACTGCTGCTCTGATCTAAAGTAGTGCACTAAACAGGGAACAGGGCATTGTTTGGGACTGAATCGCCGACAGCTTCTCGGAGTGCGATATATCTGTGATTAACGCTGTTGAAGCAGCGAGTTAAAACCCCTGCTCTGTGTTGGCCAGATCGCAGACGGTATGGCTTTCATCGAGAGGATGAACTACATCCATCGGGATCTGCGTGCCGCCAACATCCTGGTCGGGGACAACCTGGTCTGCAAGATCGCCGACTTCGGCCTTGCCAGGCTAATCGAGGACAACGAGTACACGGCCAGACAAGGTTAGTGGGTGCACATGCCAAAATGGTCGAGTGTCCGAGCCACTGCCTCCACTGTAGCGTGGGTTTGAATCCCCTTTCAGAAACTCTCTCTCCCGTCTGTCGTCACTTTCCTGTCCAGTCTATATTTGGGTTAAAAGAGGCACAACAATGGGTGGAGGGACTTTGGACTACGCAATCAGCTGAGAGGTGTGTCTGGGTGGGAAAAGGCCAAAAAAGTTCCCCCAAACATGTACAAGGCCCCCCATTTTTGTGACCACATCATATTTATAAATGAATAGACCTTAAAATCCTTGGTGGAGACCCAATTCTCTTACCTTTATATTCCTCTGACCAGCCCATGCCTGCATCAGCCGAATACTAGTGGGGATTTGGGAGCGAGTGCACATGTCACAAAGAAGGAAAGATTATGGGGAAGCTGCCAATAACGTTTTGCTTAAGTATGGCCGTGGTTTGGGGAGGATATACGCGGAGCACGGGGCTGGAAAGAGACTGGGAAATACATGGAAGAGTCATCTTGCTGGGGTAGATGAAACCCTTTTTTCCCCCGACCATGGTAAATTAATGGCGGAAAGCAGATATTTGTATTCCCTGTGATTAGCCTCAGTGGGTAAACTCCGTCAAGCGGCCTTCTGCTTAACCATTTAAGACAAGTGGGTTGAGCAATGAAACAGCATAGAACTCTATTTTTCACATTCAACACCTTTAAACGCTACATTTTTTAATGTGACTTGGATTGTGGTATTCTTTTTACCCTTATTTAACCAGTTCATTTGACTGAGAATATAAATATTTAACTCTGTAGGTGTCCTTTTATTGATGTCGGATTTAAAACATTAATAGATAAATTTGAACCTTTCAAAAAACATAAAACACTTGAATTTATGAACAAGGCAGCAGCCCTCAGGTCAGCATGGACAGTGATATTGGTCATTTCCCAGGGGGTCAAGCACAGCTCAAGACTCCCTGACGGCCTCTAGTGGAAAATAACACGTTGTCTCTGTTTTCCCCTCCTCCCTCTCTTGTTCCTGTCTTTCTCCCCACCTCCCTCTTCCCCCTCTCTCCATTTTTCTACCCCTCCTCCATAATCTCGTCCCCGCCCTCCACTGGGTTGCAGGAGCCAAATTTCCCATCAAGTGGACCGCGCCCGAGGCGGCCCTGTACGGCCGCTTTACCATCAAATCAGATGTCTGGTCCTTCGGCATCTTGCTGACCGAACTGGTGACCAAGGGCAGGGTGCCCTACCCAGGTGAGAGAACGAATGACCTTTCAAAGGTGCCGGCGTCCCGCACAGACAACCCCCCCCCGTGACACCTTATTCTTGTCTGTGTACTGTATTCTGACCAGTTGTCGTAAGTAATGGGCACCGTGTAGGGATTAAAATGCGCTTTGGGACGTAATCCTTCTGGAGCAATGGCAGTCGGCGAGACAGTCACTCCCGTTAAGACTTGTCAACTGTACTGTGGCTGTGGAGGCAGGTTTCTGGTGGAACCGGAAGTGTGGCTGTAGTGGCAGATGCCAGCCAACGCGGTGTGTGCAAGCATGTCATTTGGCAAAAGGCGATCTATCACCACTTATAGCCTGGACTAGTTAATACTGTCCTAGGAAGTGACACTGTCTGTAAAGGCCGTTAGTTGTGTCTGCTGGGTAAACACGCACACAACACAACACACGTACATGCTGGCTGAGATTAAAGGAGACCATCTGGTGGGGGCTGATCTGGAGATTGAACCACTCTTGTTTATAACCATCTGTTCAAGAATGGGGGGGTTGACGGGTGTTCTGAAACGCTGACACACTCTAACGGGCCTTATTTTCCTGCTCTGTGAGAGCAAGGGGGTCATAATAGAATCCCTTCGTGTGATCGGAGCGATGCCACTGTGCTTGGCCTCAGCTATTACCGTGACAATGGAATTACAGGGCAGACCCCATTTTTGCGAATAATCTTGATGTGACTTGATCTGACGTGACCCAACTCGCATGGTCGACTGCACAGTCATTACAGTGCCCCGCTTGAATTCTCTCTTTACTCGGTCCCGATTGGTTCCGCATAGGTTCCTTAACTAACTAACTAACATAAGGCCTGACCACATCCGGTGTTCCACATTAGACCATAAACATTAAACCCTTTGGGTCCAGGAGTAAGGTTGCCTGTGCTTTGCCTACAGCCTGAAATGCCCGCTTTTGCTCTATTTGGAAAGGTTCTGCAGGGAATTTTACAACAAAACAAAAGCTATTATTCACCCTCTCCCTCTCTCTCATTGTCCATTCTTCTCCCTCCTCAGGCATGGTGAACAGGGAAGTATTGGAGCAGGTGGAGCGGGGGTACCGTATGCCGTGCCCACAGGGCTGTCCCGAGTCCCTCCACGAAATGATGAAGCTGTGCTGGAAAAAGGACCCTGACGAGAGACCCACCTTCGAGTACATCCAGTCCTTCCTGGAGGACTACTTCACAGCCACAGAGCCACAGTACCAGCCGGGGGATAACCTATAGTCAGGCCTGACCGCTGCGCAGCCCTGGCTGGACCGCTTCACCATGCAAACGTATCCCTCCGCCCAGGGAGGAGCAGACTTGGATACAGTAGCATGGAAATCAAATACTTTGAACAATGTGCTTCAGAAAAGCCAATTGGAAGCTTGGTTATTGAGTTGCACAAACCACTGCTATCCTTGATGAAAAAAATGAATATTGTTTTATTTCCTTGTTTTTATTTCAGACACTAATTTTCATGTTTATTTTATTTTTATTTCAGGTACTACAGGTATTCATTTGTACGATTTTACTCCTTGTTGGTTTCTTTGTGTTTTCACTTATTCCTCAATTTCTCATGTGGTGATAATGTTCCTTTTTTTAAACTGACCAATCATTCTGTTGTTAATTTTTTTGTTGAACTGTGAAAATGGCACATTGGAGAGGGAGAGAAAGAGTAAGCATCAGATAGGGGCCCTCAGTATGAGAGCTACAAAATGGAGAATGATAGGGAAGAATGTAAAGAACGGACATATTTGTTGTGCACTGTGGAAAAGCATCACATAAGATGTTTGCGTACTGTTTAGTACATTTCTTCAGTTCAATCGGAAAATGCTTTTTTCTCCATTTCTGTTTTTCTGAATGATTGACTTGAGTAGTGCGGATCAGGGGGGGTTGAGTGGGTCCGACTTATCTGCTCATTTTTTATTTTTTTTTCTGTTTGTTGCTTTTTCTTATGTGGTTGTATTAATTATTCATATCATGGACATGGTTCATGTGAGGCTTTCACTTGAATCCTTCAATTACAACTGAGACATTTCTACAACATTATGGCCATTGTCTTATAGGTACTGAACAAATGCTATGCCGAGTTGCATAACCTCTCTAACAGTCATTAGAGAGTACAGCTGAACCATGTCTGCAATACACTATGTTGGATGAAGTGGAGGTTGCCAAGTCAATTGAGCTTTTTCCCCACTAATTCTTATTTTGAGGAATAGGGCTGGAAAACTGGCCCTGATCGATAAACTCCACCCCCTCCCAAAGCCTTGTATCACTGTGAGATGGGGGGGAGGAATTCACCTATTGGCTGGCAGAGCCCACAGCTCTGTAAAACACTAAGCAACATGCCAATGCAGCTTGTGTCTGTACTACTGGGGCCAATGTTGAAGGACGTGATATTACGGGCAGAATTTACCTAGGATCAGAATGAGTCTGAAACATGACAGGAAAAACTTCTACACAGCTGTTAAAGGGGAGCCTTTTCCTTCACTTACATGGGGAATTCCTTTAACACACGTTCTGTTGGATTTTTGACTTTCCTCATTGCTCGGTTCAGTGTCACTCCAGAGCATGGTTGAAAAGGAAACCTTTTTTTAATCTTCATGGGAAAAAATTGCCAAAGCACCTGAAATTGTTTTACCTACATGTGATTTTATTGTGTGACTACATTTTGTTCAGTCTAAGGTCTCAGCCTAGATACAAGAGGATATGTTTCATTTCCGACATCTTTTGATTTTAAAGCGGTAGTCAAAACCAGTGCAAAGTCAATTTCATGACTGAAAATGGGGACGCTAAGGTGTTTTTTATTTCACATCCACAGGTGTCATTTTACTCCATTGTTTTTGTTTAAGTTAATCGGTTCAGTGTTATGTTTGATCATGCATAGTTGCATAGATGGGGCAAAAACACTGGTTGTCAACTGGGGTTTTAAACAAGGGCTTTGTACCAAGTCTTGAAATCCTCATTTTATAAACATTGACAATAAAGAGTAGAGTACAAGTTATGGAGGTTGGGGGAAATAAATAATGATGGTTTAGATACTAATCTGTAGAATTTGTACAGTTGGAAAATAAAACAATTCTGATTTTAATTTGTGTGGTATTCTTTGTTTTTATTCTAAGATTAATCTCAATGTTTCTGAACTTTGGGTCTGCAGTGGCATGAAAAAGTCTTATTGATTGGATTGAGGATTGCTTTGTAGCTGACTCAGGAACACGTTTTCCTCTAATGCTCACAAGCTTCATAGGACAGGTTTACATGGTCTGTGGCAAAATCTCTATTGAAAGCCATGTATGTTTAATCTTAACTCAAGGATATTTCCTAATGTATTGATGAACTTTCCAATACTGTTTCAATGTGTTTCGGTAACTCCAGCTCACAGGCCATAATCCATAAGAATTTTTTTTGGTTTACCTACTTTTGGGTTTCAGGCTAGGTATCTGAATAAGCACTGTGTTGCAACTGCTGTAAGGCCAATTACACTTTATTTAATTGCGATTGTTATTTGTCCCAATGTGTCAAAAATGTATACTTTTTAATAATTACTTGATGAACTATGTTGTGGGTAAAGCATCTTAAAGAAATTCACTGTTAAGGTAGCAGTTATGATGGATAAAAAATGTGAATTAAAAAAAGCGATCGCCAATATTGTTTTTATTAATGTAGCCCTGAGAGGAATAAGCCCATTATTTTCCGGTGCCTGGGAAAAATGTTTGAGAAACTCTGCAGTATATCAATTATGTCACGAGGGTTTGGAACAATGTTTCATACTTCCTTGGTGTTAATTCATTACTACCTAGTTACTTCGTAGTTCAGCAGCTTCCAATAAAGTCATGTGACAATCACGTTATTCCTGTGTGAAGAGCCATTTCAGCCAATGTCGTTCAAATTTGAATCGCAGTTGTCGAGGCTCTTGGTAAATGTTTATCAGATCAGGTGACGATTGCAGAAGTTGTCTCGCGCATTATAACGTCATCAATGTAGGTACACCCTGTAGATATGCGTTTTGCTAGCAGCAGGATATTATCCTAGATGCGCTATCTCAGATTAAAATAAAAGCCATACTTGAAATGCATAGCAACGTATGCATAGCAAAGTTTTTAATTCAAATGATAATGAATTGTAGTCCATGGCAAGTTTTTTAAGCAAATGCAAAGGACACACAATGGGAGACACAAAGGAAAAAATGGCAATGAATGGTTCATTTCCCAAACCTGTGGCTTTTTACATTGCAATTTTTTCTGTGTATAAATAGTCAATGTGTTTGTTTGTGTTTGTTAGCTCTCATATGGATGCACTGAGCAGGCTAGATACTGAGCCATGGGGCGCAGAAAATAACATTCAAAAGACATATGTAACAAGGTATTGGAACTTTATAAAGATGGAAAGGATATAAAACAATATAAAAAGATATCCAAGCCTTGCAAATGCCAATCAGTACTGTTCAATCACTTACTAAGAAATTCAGGGATCTCTTGGTTTCAAGCCAAGGTCAGGTAGACCAAGAAAGATTTCAGCCAAAATGGCCAGAAGAATTGTTCTGGATACAATGAAAGATCCACAAGTTACCTCAGGAGAAATACAGGCTGCTCTGGGATAAGACAGTGTGGTTGTTTCAAGGAGTACAATATGACAACACCTGAACAAAATTAAGCTGCATGGTTGAGGTGCCAGAAAGAAGCCTGTACTGTGCCAATGCCACAACAAAGCTTGACACATCTCACAGCGTCTGGCACACTGTAATTTGAAATAATGACACCAAAATTGAGCTTTATGGTCACAACCATAAGCGCTATGTTTGGAGAGTTGTCAAAAAGGCTTATAGTGAATAGAATACCATCCCCACTGTGAAGCACAGTGGTGGTTCACTGATGTTTTGGGGGGGGGGGGTGAGCTCAAAAGGCATGGGGAATCTTGTGAAAATGTATGATAAGATGAATGCAGCATGTTATCAGAAAATACTGGCAGACAATTAGCATTCTTCTGCACGAAATCTGTGCATGGTACGTTTTTAGACTTTCCAGCACAACAATGACCCTAAGCACGAGGCCAAGTTGACACTCCAGTGGTTATAGCAGAAAAAGGTGAGGGTTTCGGAGTGGCCATCTCAGTCTATAGACCTTAATATCATTGAGCCATTCTGGGGAGATCACAAACATGCGGTTCATGCAAAATGACCAAAGACCTCGCAGCTATACCACCTGCAAGAATTTGGGGCCTCATAGACAAATATTACAAAAGACTGCATGCTCACATTGGTGCTAAAGGGGGCTAAACACAATATTAAGAACTAAGGGTATGCAGACTTTTGTGCCGGGGTCATTTTTCTTTGTTGCATGTTTTGTTTCATGATTGTGCCATTCTGTTATAACATACAATTGAATAGGAATCCAATAAGAAATAAAAGACGTGTTTTGCCTGCTCATTCATGTTCTCTTTTTCAAAAATATGTTTTAAGAGCTATATTGAAACAAACGTTACTTATACAATGTACAGACCGAATTGTTAACAGTATTGCCATATACTTTTTTTGGACTATGTGATGTAAAGCATAGCATTTGAGAATTACTCAAACTATGAAGTGTAGAATCCATATAAAGTGCAAATTCATGGGGCAAAATAGAGGATATAGCTAGATGCACAATAGAATGCAATATAACCCTCAAACTCAACTCTGGAGATCAAAGCTAGTTCCACTCCATTTTTTTCATTGAAACCCTCTAATCTGGGACACCAGGTAGGTGCAATTAATGATGAGGTAGAACAGAAAACCAGCATGCTCAGGACATCGTAGGGTTACAGTTGAGTCCGCCTTCAATACATTATAAAGCAAAAGTGGCACCTACAAATTGCGCAAATAATTGACTATGTGAACTGGAACATGGCATTGAATAAATACTCTCCAGGGTGTAAACAATCCATATATTGTGAACTTTCATGGGGCAATAAAGATGTTATAGCTAGCAGCTCTTTCTAATGTACCCAATCCACTGGCTATTTATTAAACCTATTTGATTTTTTTGTATGAGTTACTCTTTTCATTTGCTAACATAAACAGTGCCTTTGTTTACAGTTCAATAACTTTAGAATGGATTGTACACATGTGGCTTTTATTTTGAAGGTTTTGTAATTACCATAACACCGCGACGTCATCATTATTGATTCTGGCAGAATATTGTGACCTGTAGCTGCTAGCTGGAACTTTGGAAAGTGGCAGTGTAAAATAAGTAAACAAAATATCCCGGAACCCTGTCTGCTGTAAACATTGGAGCAAAAATGACCCAGAAAATAATTAAATTGACGGTCCGAGATATCAGATTTCCAACGTCTTTGGAGCTACATGGTTCAGACGCAATGGTACGTCCAGTTTAAAGAACGATGTTTCAGAAATTGTCGAGTAGGTATTGCACTTTAATATTAACGCCCCACTTTCTGACTAATTTCACTAAGTGTTGTTGTACTAATTGGTATCCATCGTTAATGACTTCTGAGTTGAATGTTTATTTTTTATCCACGCTACCTGTAGCACACCTAAGGATAAACATAACCATCTAGGCTTTATTTACATATTGCACAATACAAACGGTTTATCCTTTTTGTTTCTTTTAGCACACTGATCCTGACTACTCCGTTGCCTATGTTGTGATTGAAACCGATAAAGGAATGCGAGGATATGGATTGACTTTTACTGTGGGCAGAGGCACAGAAATTGGTAAGACTCATCATTGACAGAGGTCACTTGTGATTTTTTTTGACTACTTGTAAAAACACTGTTGTGCTATTGAACTAAACTCTTAATTGGTTCTCTAATTTAGTCAGGAGAAAAGCGACTGTGAAACGACTGCATCTATTATACATTTTCTATTTAGTCAACTTTGTGTTGCTTTTCTACAAATGTTGTCCACAGCGTCATGTAATGGCAATTTGTGAAAAGAAATGTGCAGATAGGCTTTGACATGGGCACCATAACTTGTGCAAGTCAAACTGATTATTTTCCAGATCTCTAAGATAATACTTTAGATCACAGATGTCAAACCGATCCACAGAGGGCCTAGTGTATGCTGGTTTAGTTGTTTCCTTTCAATTGGTTCCCAATTGAGACCTAACAACCTGGTGAGCAGAGATCCTAACTAGTGACCTAATTAATGAATCAAGTACTAGGTGGGAGTGGAAACTTGCAGACATTCGGCCCACCATGCAACCGGTTTGCCACCTGTGCGTTACAAATTAAATGCAAGTGTACCTCTCTGCTGGTTAACACTGTCTACCAACGAGTACCCTTCGTCCCTTCCAACTGTGTGCAGTGGTTTGTGCTGTAGAAGCTCTTTCAGCCCTAGTTGTGGGGAAATCTTTAGAGGAGATTGTGAGTGACTTCCGTGGATTTTATCGCCTCCTCTCAAGCGACGGGCAGATGCGATGGGTGAGAACACAAAGCAACTCCACCACAGTCTTCAGAACTCAAAAGCGACTTCTCTGAATTGTGTATCAGCAGCTCTTTCCCTCTCCTGTGTTAGATTGGACCTGAGAAAGGAGTTATTCAGTTAGCCACGGCTGCTGTCCTGAATTCAATATGGGATCTCTGGGCACGAATGGAGGGCAAGGTAAGACATTGGTTGCTTCCCAATAATTGTACCAGTGTTGCAAATAGAATCCAATGTGATTATGCTTTGAATATATGGATGGCATAATATCTGCATTTCATCTAGTCCCCTGTATAGAGAATAGCATACATGTCACTGTAATCCTATGAAAAAGTCAGCAAAGCATTTTGTGTACTGCTAAAATGACAGCCTGTGTTTTTGTTTTATTTTCTTTCCACAGCCACTGTGGAAGCTACTTGTGGACATGGTAAGAAATTGATCTGGCAAGCATTCTGACCTTCTTTGGATGTGTACAGTTTAATTTGATCAGAAAGAAAAATTGAACTTAGCTGTGGGGAAACATTCTTTAATAAACTGAATTAGTATAGCTCTTGGTATGTTTGATAACTACATGGTTGTTGTGTTCTTGCCTCAGGAACCAAGAAAGCTCATCTCATGTATTGACTTCAGATATATTACAGACGCACTTACGGAACAGGAAGCTCTTGGTAAGTCATAGTGGACACTACGCAAAGTATGACCATTTGATGGAGGTATGCAACACTGATAATTATTTTGTCTGGAGGGTTAAGTTCCACACCTGTCAAACTGAGAAAGGGATCAGTTCGGTGATGAACACACTTAACCTGAACACCTAATTCTAGCCTACAGCTTGAAATGGCCACTTGCACTAGTCAGACAGGTTTTACGGGCTGCCAACAAAAACCACAAGCCACAAAAATCCCAAATAATTCTAACATTTTCCTTTCTCTCACAGACATACTTGAGAAAGCTGAGGCGGGTAAACAGCAGAGAGGTAATAATATTTTGAGTTAAGTGGACGAAATTGCCTGCATTTTACACAGTGAAATCAATATTGCAGTCTTTTCTCCTTTATTGAAACACTTTTGGAATGTGTGGTGGTGTGAACGTTTGACCTCTCAGTGGACCAGATGCTGAGGGAGGGTTATCCTGCTTACACCACGTCTTGTGCCTGGCTAGGATATTCTGACCAGCTGCTCAAACAGGTATGCTGCCACACACATGCGTTCCTGGCTCTGTGGCAATATCTAAGCCAGACAGGAAGGGTATTCATCTCCCTGTTTATCTTGCCATTTCTTGCTTTGTAACTGTAGCTTTGCACCGATGCGCTCAGTGAAGGATGGACCAAGTTCAAAGTGAAGGTTGGGGCTGACCTAGAGGATGACATTCGCCGGTGCAGTCTCCTCCGGCAGATGATTGGGCCCAACAACACACTGGTAAATCTATATTGGTCGTACCATTGGACGCAGTACACCTCAATTAATTTAATGGAACCAATTCTTCCAATAGACAATGTTATCTGTTTCAGATGATTGATGCCAATCAGAGGTGGGATGTAGGTGAGGCCATAACCTGGGTGACCAAACTGGCTGAGTACAAACCCCTGTGGATTGAAGAGCCCACTTGCCCCGATGATATCCTTGGCCACGCTGCCATCTCCAAGGTGATATTGCCAAAGAGAAGGATCTGTTGCATTGGCTCTTGCTCAATTTGTCCTTCAGGTTCACTTGTTCTCGACAATTGGTCAGAGAATCTTAACAGTAAAAAAAATGTGGCTAGATCAAAACCAGGAATGTGGAGAAGGTCAGTCTTAACTGCTGTGCACAGGGAAACGCTAACTGCTTACAGGTGATATAAGTGTGTTCTCAGACACACAGTTGTGGCTGAACGTATTGGTGCCCTTTCATTCAAATAATACATAATTTCCTCTAGAAAATTTAGACAAAAAATATTTTTGTATTCTAATGTATTTCCATCAAGAAATATTGGAACCTTACTATTTATTAATCATTTAAAGTTAAGCAGTTGCTTTTCCTTTACTGTACAGGTACATGCAACATGAAAATGACTAATTCAACCACTTGACTTTGGCTTCTGCTGGTAGGTGCACTTATTTAGATTTCCCTGCGTGCTGGGTCGCAGAAGTGTTCTCATTTACAAAAATATTAAGAATATCTGCTTAAGCAAGCCACACAGATCATTGTCTCTGCTGCTTCCCTGCACGCATGGCAAAGTCAATACTGTGAGTTTCTTACAGTCAACAAATACAGAAAACAACTGCGTTTTTTAAATTACATTTATTCAGCAATGTCAACACTTACATACGCCATGAATAACTTGTACGCAACCTGCACTGCAGCTTCATGAATAGCAAAATGCATCGATGGCTTTCTTTCTATTACTACTGTCGTCAGGTATCTCAGGTTATAAATATTAATTTACAAACATCAACAATTTAAGCCATTCTTGACTGCTGCGGAACATTTCTAATGTTGGGATAATTATTAATGATTAAAAGTAGTGTTACTAACTTCTCTGCCTGCATTTTAACTTCATGGTCTACACTCAAGGTTGGTGACCAAGGCATGAAGTAACAACTTACATGGCTATATTATATTGCATAGCTTTTTAATATCAAAGTTATGCAGCTAAAATCGCAATAAACCCAGGGAAATTGTAGTAATCCATCAATTGTGTCTCATTTATAGGATGTGCACACATGGTAAGACAGAGTAGTTGCACCATCTGTTTCCAACTTCATTAAACAGGGTTGTATTGTAGGACACCAAGGAAGCAGTTTGCCACACTTGAACATGCTACCATGTCCTAGGGACAAATGAGACCAAAGTGGAGCTGTTTGGTTATCATACATTTTTATGTTTACAGAAAATGAAATTAAGCTATCAAAGCAATGAACATCTTCTCCACAGTCAGACATGGAGGAGGTTCAGTGACGTTTTGGGATTGCGTTGCTTTCCCTGGTACTTGTTGCCATGAACGTGTGAATAGTGTTGTGAAATATGGTTGTTTTGAAACCAATGTCAAAACCAGTGTCAGAAAGTTGAGTCTCTGTCAAAGGTCATGGGTCCAACAGGACATTGGCACAATACTCTTCCCAAAGCAGCGGTTCAAGACAAAATGCTGGAGTGTTCTAAAGTGACCGGCAATGAGTGCTGATCTAACACCTATTAAAAATGTGGACAGATCTGAAAACCGCAGTTGGGAGGCTCATCCATGGCTATAGGAAGCGTTTGATATTATTTTGTTATTTTGGCCAATGGCTGTGCTACCAAATATTAAATCTATGGTGTTAATTAGCAAAATTTCGAAATGATACAGTACCTGTCAATTTAGGACACCTACACAGATATTTCTTTAGTTTTACTATTTTTCTCATTGTAGAATGATAGTGAAGACCTGAAAACAATGGAATAACGCATGCAATCATGTGCAACCAAAAAGGTGTTTAACAGATCAAATGCATTTTGTATTTTTGATTCTTCAAGTAGCCACCCTTTGCCTTAATGACAGCCTTGGACACTGTTTTGAAACAAAAACCATGATACTGTTATGTTTAAAAGTAAAATTGTACAATCAAAAACATTAGAGACAATTGTATAAGTGCAGGGATGCCAAAACTTTTTGGGTGCCAATACTATTGGATGTGTGATGCCCACTTCCCTTCAGACCCTTTCCTCCAATGGTTTTTGTGAGGTAGTTTGAATGCAATGGGTCACAGGCCAGTTGGCAAAGAGCTTTGTATCAGGTCTACCGGGTTATCTGCACTTTTCAGCTTAATTTCACATCTCTGTTATGCTTTTTGCAGGCCTTGGCTCCGCTTGGCATTGGAGTGGCCTCAGGAGAACAGGTTAGCGCCATGTCCCTCCGTGTTTCCCACCAATGCTTGATATGTCAGCTGCTGATATGTTATGCATGTTTTTCTTGTGGGCCCTTCAGTGTCACAACAGAGTGATGTTCAAACAGTTCCTCCAGGCGGAAGCGCTGCAGTTTATCCAGATTGACAGCTGCAGGATGGGCAGTGTCAATGAGAACCTAGCTGTACTGCTAATGGCCCACAAGTTCAAGGGTACATTTGACCAGGGGGTGGGCTGGTGTCGAATTCAGAAAATACACTGCAATTCCAGTCCTGTAACTTAAAAGAAGATGAATTCTGAATGAACTTAATTTGAAAACTACGATATTTTCTTATTTTTCTTTTATCTTCTGAATTGACTCCCTTTAACTGGAATTGGTCCCAACCCTGATAAAAGTGCTTAGGGGTCAGTTTGGACATTCAATTTCCACTAGTGCTTACCAAGTGTCAACAGACGCCCAATGGTTACGAGCACTTCCAATCGTGTGTTTGCCTTTAAATCTCTTTCCATAGTTCCTGTGTGTCCTCATGCTGGGGGTGTTGGGCTGTGTGAACTGGTTCAGCACCTGATCCTCTTTGACTACATATCTGTGTCTGCCAGTCTCGATGATCGGTAAGTAGAAATGGCCCAGTCCACTATTTAAAAAAACAAAACAGTATAATGTTTGAAACATGAAACATTTTAACAAATATACACCGACAAGCTATAACATTATGACCACTGACAGGTGAAGTGAATAACACTGAGAATATCATTATCATGGCACCTGTCAGTGGGTGGGATATATTAGGCAGCAAATAAACATTTTGTCCTCAAAGTTGATGTTAGAAGCAGGAAAATGCAGCACTTGTGGGGTGTTCCTGATGTACATTGGTCAGTACCTAGCAAGTGGTCCAAGGAAGGAAAAGCGGTGAACTGGCGACAGGGTCATGGGCGGCCAGGGCTCATTGATGCACGTGGGGGGTCCATGCTGACCACTGTACTAGTGAAAGCCCCTACAATGGGCACATGAGCATGAACATCAGAACTGGACCACAGAGCAATGGAAGGTGATTGATGAATCATGTTTTAGGCAAGCTGGTGGAGGCAGTGTGATGCTTTGGGCAATGTTCTGCTGGGAAACCCTGGGTCCTGCCATTCATGTGGATGTTACTTTGACACCCCACCTACCTGAGAACTGTTGCAGACCATGTGTACCCTTTCATGGCAACAGTATTCCCTAAAGGCATTGGCCTCTTTCAGCAGGGTAATGTGCCCAGCCACAAAGCAAAACTTGTTTAAGTAACACAAGAATGAATTCAAGCTGTTGACTTGGCCTCCAAATTCCCCAGAACTCAAACCAATCAAGGATCTGTTGGTTGTGCTGGACATCAGGTCTGATTCATGTAGGCCCACTTCCTAACTTCCAGGAATAAAAGGATCTTCTGCCAATGTCTTGGTGCCAGATACTACAGCAAACCTTCAGAGGTCTAGTGGAGTTCATGCCTCCATGGGTCAGTGCTGTTTTTGCAGCAAGAGAGGGACCTACACAATATTAGTCAGGTGGTCATAATTTTATGGCTGATGGGTGTACAATATAACTATGATCACCCAAAGGACTTCATTTTTTTTATGTCGCTCTGTGGATTTCTTCTTTTAGACCGGTGCTCTCTAGCTGAAATGATTTGGTCTCATTTTCAGGATGTGTGAATTCGTTGACCACCTCCACGAGCACTTTATAAGTCCAGTGGTGATTAAGAATGCCCACTACATGCCTCCCAAGGTACGTTTTTATGACGATAGATAGTTTTGATTTGAAGTACAATGCATGTTCTAGATCTGTTTGTTGTTCCAGGATCCTGGCTACTCCTGTGAGATGTTGGAGTCATCTGTGCAGAGTTACCAGTACCCTCAGGGGGAAGTGTGGAAGCGGATTAAAAGGCAGAACCTGAAGGATTGAAGGAATACCAAGACCACCTTACCTGCACAACAGAGCCATTTCAGTTTGAAATGTAGCCCATTAGGCACCATGATAGTGGCATTGGCACTCACTGCCATTAAATATGACAATGAATTAATCTGTTTTCTAGTCCTTCAATATCACACCAAAAAGTTATAAAAAATTGTGGTTCTAATCATTTTGTTGGGAGAAGCCAGGGCACTAAATACATTTCTCAGTGTACTGGTCATAATTGCCTTATCTTCCTGTTTATCTATGCATTTCAATAGAGATCATTGCACAAAATGAAAAATGTTTCTTTTGTATTTTTCTAAGGAATTTAACTATTGTTTTTATCATCTGTAGCAATAAATGGTTAACTAAAGCGTTTGCCAATTATTAAACCTTAAAGCTGTACACCATCCGGAAACACAATTCATCTTCAGAAAGTTTCCTATACTCCAGATTACCAAATCAGTCAGTACTTTGTATGGACATACTTGGTCTAGAAAAATCTCTTTTGCTAAAACAAAGTACACAATGCACCAACAGATACATATCCTTCCAACCTCCATAATGTAAAGCATGTTGTAACCCTGCAAGGAGGCAAGCTCAGCTACAGTAATCTGATAAACAAGGCTGAAGGTTGAACAAAGAAACACATTAAGGTTGACGTTTCTGACTCCTGAATTGATAGTGCAGTTTAAGCCAGTTTACTACTTCCCATATTGATGCTTTATCATTGGGTAGATGTTTTCAAACCACATGTGAAAATATGCCTGCCCACCTGTCTAAAGACAGAATTGACTTTCGACAACTTACTAATACTACAAAATGCAGAAAATGTCAACATATTTTTATTTAACTGAAATGTATACATTTACAAATAGCACTAAATACTGTTGATTTGGAATAACCAACATAACCTGAATATATTTTTAAAAAGTAAAAAATTTAAACCGCCATCTGCATTTTGATGGTGGGGTGAGGATTGTAGTCAACGATCTCAAAGTCCTCTGCACGAAAGTCATCTATTTTCTCCACAGTCCTCAGGATCTTCAGCTTGGGAAAGGGACGGATTTCTCTCTGGAGCTGCAAGGGAAGGAACACCATGTGTGGGCGGTGGAAAGAAACCAAGTCCAAAGGTTACAGAAAGATAAGTGAGTCACCCGGAGACAGACAATGAGAGTGTTGGTCTGCATTTTCTACTTGTACAAAACAATTAACATTCTGATGGGCAAAAACAATGGTTAATTCACATTGTGTAATAATCCTTACACATCTTTCACTGTACCAAATTCATGCTGTATGCAACACCATTCTATCAAGTACCTCCCAATAATTAATGGGTTGTTATTCTTCCAATATGTGCACAAAAGCATTTTGTTATGTTTCACTCTGCTAGTTGTGGCAATACCTTCAACTCTTATCACAGTTCAGACATATTTGTATTTTAAAACAGTTCATATTCAGCTAGGGCGCTGATAGTTAAGATATTTTATGGAATGTTCTTTGGAATTCTACGGAAGGAGTGGTTTGTGCCCGTTTTCCAAACATAACAAAATAGTTTTTGTTACTTATTCTAGTTTTTTAACACAGCATCCAATTGAAGAAAACAGAAAAATTGCATTCTGTTTTGGGAGAGACCACCACCACCCAGAAGAAAATAAACTGACTTGCATGTCAAAATATAGGCAAAGGTAAAAGTTAAGTTACATTGGAACAGCAGTCGATCAGGTCCCACCACGTTTTTTGTGAAATGTGTCTATCTTTTTTAGCCAAGTTTACTAAAATGTTCTAAGGGATGTCACAAGAGTGGGACATGGCTATGTGGGAGAAGGATTACATTTTTTCACAACACTGGGGCATGTTGTGAGTAACTAGCCATGTGTATCATGATCTAACATACTACCCACTAGTTGTAACTAGTGGCATACTAGTAGCAGGTGGAAAATGGCTAGCCTGTTAGCAGAGAACTGTGATGATCGCAATGAAACATTGCGGATGACCATCATCAACGTGTTCAGGGGAAAGACAGTTTGTTGTTTAGAGTGAAGGAATTGATACTATAACACCAGCACCTCCACGTTGGAGCTCCACCCAGGCAAGGTATATCATTGGGTTAACATGTTGTGGGGCGTTAATCATTCAAATTCAGTTCCATTCCCTTTTTCAATAGTTTCACCAGGATGATCTTGGCCTGGTACAGGAGGTTACCATCAGCATGAAACAGATAGATGGAAACTTAGTCAAGAGCAAACCTGCACTTTTAGAGGTTCAATGTGGTTGATGTAGATGTGAGCGTCTCCTAGAGTATGCACGAAGTCGCCAGGCTGGAGGAAGAAAAGCAACAAGTAAATACATAATTTAACTGCACTGTTTGAGGCAGAGGCCATCCTTCAGGTCTAACACATTTTAATGTAAATCCGGCCCACCTTGAGTCCCGTAATATGGGCGATCATGTAGGTGAGGAGGGCGTAGCTTGCAATGTTGAAGGGCACACCCAGGCCCATGTCCCCAGAGCGTTGGTACAGTTGGCATGACAGCTCCCCGTTGATGACGTAAAACTGGCACAAGGCATGGCACGGTGGCAGAGCCATCTGTGGCAGGTCTAGAAATACAGAAGCAGGTTGTGTGAGGAATAAAGAAAGAAATAAAAGACTCCCTTAAGATTACAAAAAAAACATGAGCTAGAACACAATTACCTTTGGGGTTCCAAGCACACATAATGATTCTCCGATCTTCTGGGTTGGTCATGATTGTGTCAATAACCTTCTGTAGTTGATCCACACCTTTTCCAGTGTAATCTAAATTTAAAGTATCAATCATTTGAATTAAAAGGAGTACAACACTTGAGGAGTAATAAGTTATATGCTTGTTTACTAGGATGGACCAGGGATTGCAGCTTGGGTTCAAATCTGATCCATGACAGCATTTTTAGCAAAACGGTCAATAACTAAATTTCCCCATTATCTAATTAATAAAGCATGGTATGTCCTGAAAATGGTATCTGATCAGATAAATATATCCTGCTGATAAATGTATCAGTGAATGACATACCTGTGTGCATATTGCTGTACTCAGCACCGAAGTGTCGCCACTGGAAACCATACACAGGCCCCAAGTCCCCTTCCTCCCGATCTATGAAGCCCATCTTGTCCAGGAAGGCTCGTGAACCATTTGCATCCCAAATCTTTACACCTTTCTCAGAGAGCTCCTTTGCATTTGTTGAGCCCTACAGTCAACATATATGGAATCAAAACCTGTCAACTTCCCTGCCCAATCTATGAGAATGGAACGCCATCTAGTGGAAATTGTATTTACGTGCATGTAGGCAGACATTTCAATGCATTGTAACATTTGTGTGCATGTCTTTATTCTCACTTTGATAAACCAGAGAAGTTCCTCCAGAATTCCTTTCCAGAAAACCCTTTTTGTCGTCAGCAATGGAAACTGATCTGTAATTAAACAATGACACATTTTCTGCAAGTAATGTGAGAATAGGTCCCACGCCAAGGTGAAGGAATTGCTTTGTTCATGTGTATATACTGTACTCTTCAGGAGATACAGTACGTACCATGGCATTTTTTTATCATGGCTAAAAACCCTTACTAGTTCGGGTAGGAATGTGATTTTCTGCGATTCGCGTTCGGGACGAACATAGTTTGTAGCATGTGAGATCATGCAGTATATTGAATGGGTCTACAGGCAAATATAGTTTAGCATGTTAAATGTATGATTGTAGACGACAATAAAATATATTTACCCCGTAGACTGTATCTCGCTTGTGATCCAAAAACAGAAATGACCCCCGTTCCTGTTCGGTCTCCCTTTCGGTGGCCTTGTTGCAGAATGTATTCACATTGATTAAGATAACCGCGTTCATCACAAAAATGACAGAATGACGTGGTTCCGAGCGGACTACTGTCTTTCTTTGTCTCTTTGCTGTTAAGATGCTCTGTTGTGTGTATGTCCGAAGTAGCAGGCATTTTGTTGGTTGGTTTAAGAATGCAATGACAACTCTGGCTGTTTTCTTTTTCTCATGTCAAACTCTTCCCGCCATTCTTGAAGCCTACCTAGAATATTCATCCAATCACAAAAATGTTGAACTGAGATCACTTCCGGTATTCAAAACTGGACAAATCGGAGAATCGCAAAAAATGCGCACACTTTAATCCCCGCCTCAATTTCTCCCGCTGACATTTTTTGTATACAGTATATACATTTGAGTTGAACAAGACCTTTATGCATTTTATTGATAATACGTTGATAAATTAACATAAATAAAATGGAAACTCTAATCAAATACGTTCACATTCATAGTTAAATCACAGTTGTATAATTAAAAAGTTTAGATGACACTTTAAGTCTATTATTTTATTCCAACATCTTCACTCTAAAAATAAATACCTTATATAGACTTTCACAATTCGTCCAAATCTTGAATCCATCCTAAATTAGTTGTCCAGCCAATAACACAATGTCTAGGTAATGTTGAGGCATACAAACAGAACAGCTTTCAACATCCACTGATTACTCAATATCTGTGAAAAAATCAGAAACAATGCGAGAAAAATCCCATTACTTTGACATTCAGCACGGGCATGTAGCCTGAGACATTTAAGCCAATCTATATTCAGTGAGCACTGCACTTATCACACTTAAGTAAATTCAGGACTTCATACTCTACCTTTGATTGTCTGTTTGTAGTGGGCCAGTGCTTCCTGGGCCACGTACTGAATGAATTCATCGTCTGGCACCTCTGCTGGGACAGAGAGGTTCAACGGAGGCGAGTCCAGGATGCTCACCACAATTCTAGTGTCACCCTTAGACCCGTTACCTCTCACCTGTGGAACCACCTGAAAACAGATAACAACACTGTCCTTTAAACAATATTTGTTTTCTTTTCTTGAAAAAAAGCTGGAATTTCATCAAATCATTATGACCATCCTTCCCTCATTTTTGTGGATATTCTTAACTTACCAAGCTCACACCAAAAATGTACTGCATGCTACTGGGAAGGTGCGTCACCCAGCCGTACTTGGCCTCCATGTCGTTGAACCAGGCGTTTGTGTCGTCAGTGTGTTTCTTGACCATTTGTAACAACTCGTCATACTGTAGGCGAGACTCGTTGAGCAGCAAGTAGGTCCTCTCAAACTCAGCGTGAAGCTCCCTAACACTGGGACACTCTGTGGGAACATGGTTCAAACACTCACTCCAAACGGCACCATATGACCTGTAGTGCAGGCCCTTGGTGCTATGGTGTGAATAACCTACATATAATATATATTGGACAAATGGAATGAAATTATAACAAAAAAGTTTTCTCGTAATGAACATTCAACAACCAATTAGACTGTAATTCCCAGTTATTTTGTAGGTACCTTTCGCCAGTGTATTCTGACAGGACTCGCACAACCTTTGAAGCTGCCAACACTCTCCGACCTGCCTGCGAAGCTGTCTGCATAGGTACATGTCTGGGAAGGGGAATGGGACCTGAAATGTGTCTGTGGTAGAGAGAACAGCACAGAACATAATCAAACCAGTATCAGTTCATTATGAGGATGAGAAACACAACAGAATACAATGTGATATTTGTAGAATGGGGATTGGGACATTACAACATTATATAACAGTATATAAAGGAGATATTTACAGAAAAATCTCACAACGATCACATTTTCCAGTAGTCTGAATTTGTGTCTTGTGTCACTGATACCTCTCTGAGGCCTAGATTCTTCATTGACAGTTTCCTGCACCCCGTCCATGACATCTGTTATTAGATCGCTGAAGTCTTCCATTACTGCCCGGCCAAAGTCGTACACTTCCTCCAGCACATCATCCAGGCCTATGCTGCCCAGGCGGCTTATGCTTTGAAAGAAGATTCCACCAGGGGACTCTTGTGTGGGAGAGACGGGTTTGGGCTTCAGCTTGGTATTGAAGGCTGTCCAGAATCCATGGCCAAACTCTTGGTGCATCTTGTTAACCAGCTCTGTGCTCCGGTTGTACAGGCTGCCCATTTCCCCCACCAGCTGACTAAAGGAGTCATTCAGCTGTACCAGCTCCACATCTGGACCATCTGATTTCTCTGTCTGATTGAAGTTCAACTGGTTCTTATTGACGACTTGGTCTGGAGTTTGCAGTTGGGAGGATAACTTCTGAAAGAACTCCTCAACCTGTGTGCCAAAGAAAACAAAATATTGAAATGAGCTTGAATTCTTACTAGTATTTGGCCTAATTGATAACAGTGGAAGTGGAGGCAGTGGAAGTCTAAGCGGCTTGGATGGCAGAGAGGGAGATGAGAGGGAGAGGGAGTTACCTTTAAAGAAAAAGAGGAGAACCCTCTTCGGCAGGTGGAGGTATAGAACGTCTTACAGGTGTCCTCCAGGCAAGGTCGGCACTCCATAAATGATGTCTTCAGTGAATCAATGCACTGCTCTTCTGCCATCTGAAGCTTTAGCTCTGCCTCATTGGCCAGCTGGATTGCCCCCTTCAGGAAAATAAGGATAGTGATGTTTTTTTACCTTACTAATACACTCACTGAGATCCAGAGGTGTGTTCAGTTCGCTTTAACGTTTCCTATGGTGTGGAACTGTTTGTACTGAATGAGGTGTTTCCCCAAAATGTTATTGAACCTTATTTGTGCAGCCTTTGAGGTATATTTGCTTCAGTTTGATGGGTGTGTCGAGGTTTACCTTAACTGGTAGTCATTACCCTAACTGGATGACAAAACAATCTTGCAATAGTCAAGCTTGGGTTTCTGTGTACCCTCTCTTTTGGGCTATCTGCCGCTATGTGTAACATGATGGTTACCATTTTTATCTGTTTTAACAAGACATTTCTCCATGATAGTCCCCATAAGTAGACCTGAAGCAAATGACCTGAGTTTGTTATCTATGTAAAGTATCCACCATCTTTGGTATGGCAACATAAGACTGCCCTTCTGAAGTGATGTAAAAAAGTATAAAATGCTTAAAATTAGGATATATAGAGATAAATCAGATTCTAGATCTGTACCTTGATGAAACGTCACTCCAGAATTTAATATATTGGGGAATAAATGGTAGATGGAAAATGTGAAATTAGTCCAGGGTTTTCTTTAGAGGTTCTTACAGGCAAAATCACATGAACATAAACATTTTTCCATGAACATAACAATGACAAATGACTGTGCTGTACCGTAAAATAGCAGTGCCAGAAGGTCTTTATACACTTCCATTTCCCCCACGATAACGACCTCTGGACAGCTCTCCAATAGTGTGTACTGGCAACTTTTTGTCAATGTCAACAAGGAGAGAAAATGGAGGATGTGGTTTTGAGGCCCCTTCAGCTCAGCTTTCCATCTAGACCAGGCCACATTGTACAGTCCTCTATGTTCTGACGCATGCAGAAAATCTACATAAATCTATCCTCGGACTATTAATCCAAACTGGGAAGTAAATCTACTCCCTCGCTACTTCCACATCCTCAGCTAACTGTCTGCTTTGTGGGAGGTGTAGGAGCCTTTATTTGTGAGGTAGAAGTCAGAGTATGGGTGTCAGTATAAGACATTGATCAAAGGTGTTGATGTGCCAAGCACATATCCGGTCTACTTTCCAAATGGGACCCTAATCTTAATGTAGTGCCCTACCTTTGAACATGTCGATGGGCATCTGGTCAAAGCAATACAAGTAGGGGACTTGATAGTATATAGTATATAAAATATGGTGCTTTCTAATTCAAAATTATTTATGTTGTTTTGAGATCTAATGCTTCACTGTGGATTCATTTCATGCAGTGCATTTTTTTTATGGTTGATATTACTTGATATGATAGAATGTATTTATTTGATGGGAAGGTCTAGTTATTTTGATGCATAACTTAACATATTTGTAGGGCAAAATATAGTTGGCTGTAACTCAAATTGGCTCATGTTTTAAATGTCTGTGGTTTGTTCTACGAAGTGCTACACACAACACAAATCATATGCAGATACTAATCTGTGATGTATTATTACCTTACTACAGCAAAAAATAATAAAACAAATAAAAACAGTGATATGTTTCCTTACTTGTTTGATAAATAGTCATGGCAAAAATTGTAGACACCCTTGCACAGAAAACTGATGAAATTCTAAAATAATTTTGTATCCACATAGGTGTTATGATTTGCATGATTTAGCTTAATCAAAAAATATATCCTAAAATGTCCCACACAATATTATTTGCACCTTCTTGAGGTTAGAAATGACACTTGAAGTAGGTGATTCTCCTTTACTTTGGAATTGAACTCACACAACAAGTTTGAATACAGAAAATGACTTATCCTCATGTTTCGCGTCACTTTGTGTTCTGCAATGTTAACGGAGAAAATAAAGAAAACTAGAGAATTGTCTGAGAAGGTCAGTCACAAAATTGTAGCCAAGCATGGATAATCTCAAGGCTACAAGTCTATTTCTATAGACCTTGATGTTCTTGTTTCCACCATACATAATGTTGTCTAAAGGTTTAAGGTCCATGCTTCTGTAGAACAACTTTCTGGATTTTGCCGCAAGAGACATCTTGATGGAAGATTGCGGCAAAGGATTGACTAAATCGTGGAGCAAGCACTTTAATCAACTCTTCATTTAAGTTATTTTGGCCAATGGCTGTGCTACCAAATATCGAATCTAGGGTGTCAATAATTTTGCCAATGTGATTTCTGTTTATTTTCTGACTTAAAGGATAATTTTGATTCTGAATAAAAATAGATTTAATAGATTTAAATTAGGAATTTAGTAAAAACCATTTTTTTTAACAAAAAGTGAGTTATTAGAACTATGTGCAGGTGTTACTCCTGATTGGTGAGAACGATGGCATGTTAGTGTATGTTCATAGGTTTTTCTGTTAAATTGCTGACCTTCCTTTTATTTTTGCTTTCTTTGAGGATGTTCATGAGATATTCATGCTTTTCTTGATTCTTCTCCATTATCTCCTTCATCCGCTTCACACCAAACAACGCTCTCTTCATCTCCTCGTCAATATAATTCTCACCATCCCTTGATAGCCCTGGAGCCAGGTCAAATAGAGATCACACACTTTTACACTCATCATACATGCTGCTGCTAATATTTCTTTTCATTTCTTAGTTACTTTATGCCCACATCTATGTAAAGAAACCTCAAACACTTTCCCCATTGAGTGTTCCAAGTATCAAAAAACTTGGGTAAAGCTCTGAAAGAATCTCAAATAAACATAGGCATTTTTTTCAAGTGCTGTAGGAAAATCACAAGCGGATACAGACCTAAAAAGCAATACAGAGTTGGCCATATTTCTCTTCGACAGGGAATCAACCATCTATGAAGTAACAAAATGTATATGTAATCAATCATCTATGAAGTAGCAAATTACATTTGTGCTCATAAGTTTGCATACCCTGGAATTTTTTTTTGCAATTTTTGCATTGATTTTAAAATATGACTGCAAAAAAGTAAACTTAACTGATCCAATGTGCAAACGTATATGGTTAGCTATGCCCAGCTAATTTAGCAAATGTTAGCCAGCAAAGGTTAACGCATATAGTAATTTTGCTCACTAGTAGCGTTAATTCTAGCTTGATAGCTCTAATTGTCTACAGCTGAACATGCTTGGTCAAAATGTGAAACTTTCACATCTCCTACAGTTAATTGAAATACTCTGTTGTGTTGCCATATAGCTATATTATGTTTACCACCAAAAATAGGGCTAATGGCTCGATTTTAGACTTTTAGTAACAGATTTGTCCAATGTCATGATGTTAGCTAAATAACGTTAGATGGGGACATTGGGGAATAGTTTCATAGGTACAATTGATTACATGAATTTGACTGTATATATTGGTTCTTGTGACATATATGATTAGTAATTCCAAGGCTCAGCACAGATAGGCATGTTTTGTGCTAGCCGGCCAAGGCCAAAGTGTGAATATAGTGCTCGTGTGCGTCATGCAAAAAATTACTCACAAAAGGTAGAACTAGGTATTCCGATTTTTTGTATTAGTGACATGCATACACAGGCTGTAGTAATAAATCTGAAACTTACAGATGAATAAAGTCATTATCTCACCAAATCATGGGGTGTTTACCATGTAATAGTCAAAGTAAATGAAGATTGATTCAATTAGTACAGACACATGGGGACAAACAATCTGCCATTATTTACACATGGGTGTAAATAGTTACATGGGCTATTTCCACCTGAGTACAAATAGCATTGTTGGCTGCGGACACGTGGATGCAAATAGCATCTGCCAATAAAAAAACATGTGTTTTGCCTGATCACATATACTTTCTTTACAAATGGTACATGAATGACTAATTCTCCCAGGGTATGCAACATTTTTAGCACATATGTGGCTACCTAGTAAGCTACTGGCCTCATTTTGGTCTAGTTTATAGACCATTTGCAGGATAGGATATATACATTGGAATTCCAAACTACACACAGTACAAAATTAGCAAGATCCTCAAGCTAACAAGATGTTATGAAGTTAACTGCTAAAGCGATCTACTGATGGTTTCTGCTATTCCTCTTGTAGATGCTCGAGGATGGAAGTCACATATATGTCCTTCAAGTTTATAACATTATAACACTATAACATTTCCTACACTATTTTTACCATAAAAAGCTTTCAAAATGTGGATAACATGGGTTTAAATGAGAAGACAGGAATATTGGAATTTCTTTTAAATGTTAATGCTTCTTGGTTAAATTAAGCTGCAATATCCAACCTTATAGCTTTAAATAAATATTTAACTGTGAACACTAACGAAATCTGTAATTACACAAGGGTGAAATTGATATACTTTCAAGCAGCACCATAGTAAGTTTGCCCCATTAAAGCTAGCGACTCCAAACCAACATTCTTTCACATGATTAAGCTTTCCCAAAATGTAATTCTTAAATACACGTGTCAACTATGACAATATATAAAATGTATTCTTTTGCATCATTTATCTACCAAGAGGAACTCTGGAATTCAAGCTAAATACACCAAACCATATTTTGTTATATGTTTAGGCAAACTCAATGTCAATGTCTAAAATGTTTATAAAAATTACTATTAATGTGCATTCGTTTGTATATAATAATTTGTGTAAATGGACATGAACCCACTAACTCTTGAACCCAATTCCAAACCAATGTATAATCAACTGTACCAGTAACATTTTGAATATAAAATGCTACAGACACAATACTTATGCTAAAAATAGAGAAAACGGACTCCTGGTTAGGCACGGTGCTGTATGGTGGAGTGAAACATTTGTAACGGACAAGAAAGCCGGACACTGGTATGCTCAAATGCAATAATTTAATACCAACGTTTTGACAGACAAGCTGTGTTCTTTATGATACCATGAAGAACACAGCTTGTCTGTCAAAATGTTGGTATTAAATTATTGCATCCGAGAATACCAGTGTGTGCAGCTTTCTTGTCCTTTACAGAAACTACACCAGCGTTTGTTCACCTGTTTAGCTATATTTTATCACAATAATGTGACACTGAAGGTCTCAGTTGGTTCATGTTTACAAGGCCAGGGTAGTGGGTTTGATTGATGCTGGGTGAGGGCATACATTATAAAACTATTTTGATACTGGCTCCTCGTGGGGACAAAACCCACAACCCTGGTGTTGTATGCACAATGAAATGAGTGACACAGAACCCAATTGCATATTTACACAATAAGACATGGGGGGGTATATGGCCAATATATAGTGGTTAAGAGGTTTTCTTAGGCATGACGCATTGCACAGTATCATAACAAAGCGCGCAGCTGTGGTATGTTTGCAATATACCACAAACCCCCAACATGCCTTATTGCAATTATAAACCGGTTACCAACACAATTTGAGCAGTTAAAATGTATGTGATGTTATACCTGTGGTCAGGTTATAAATTGGGATTTGGAAGTGGGGGAGACCTACTTTCTAGTTTCCGGTTCCCAAGTGCTGGCCTGTGGAACTACGAGAGCTCAGCTGCCTCCCAATTTAACCCCTGCCAACAGTATATTGTGTCATGTATCACGTCTATCAGACTGTTTTCAGGGTTCGCAGTTGCCGGTTTAAAATTTGTTAGATAACAGTGATGAGTTGAATGTAGTCTATTACATGACAAAGTGCTCACCTTGGAGAACATTCTCACTCCGTCCAGTGGGAGAAGGGTCAGGGTCACAGTGCAGGATCCCAAGGGATAACGCGTACAGTGTGACAATCAGCAGCACACTCATTTTCGCTGGCCTTCGTTTCCCACTCTGAAACATTTTGTTACTGGTAAAAATGTACTATATGAAATATGACAAACAGAACAATGTGCTGTCTTGACTGACCACCGTTAACTATGTCACAAAGTGCTGTTGAACTACTTGCAGCTATCACATCTAAATTGGGCTTGACAGAAATGGCATCTCAGCTTCCTGGAAGTCATAGATTAATAGAGAACGCTTTATCTTCACTGATAAAAGGATTTAAAGACACCTCAAATGACGCAGTAGTGGTTCTCTTTTCGGACACAAGGGGGTGCCATGTCTTAAGCGTTCACAGTCATGAAAATGACTTTTTCAAAAACATTTCAATACTTTGCCACAAATCATAGCAATATTAGATAGACCATGATGCTAATCAATCGATATATAGAAATCTTATAATATATAATAACAAATGTCCAATAACAAAAAAGAAATACTGCCTACACCACTAAAATGATAATGAATTTACAAAATAGTGGCTGAAAAACATACATAGAAAACAAAATACGAACTACATAGAAAGCAAAACACATTTGAAAAGCACAGAGCCCTTCTTACACTGCATTATCAAAGGAAACATCTGCGAATGCACTACCATCCGAGCTACATACCTGCATACATGCCAGGAACAAGTCAGAGGGCAAAGCTACAAAACATGATGGAGACCTGCTAAAGGACGAATGACACAAACTCACGTTTACCTTTGAAGAGAGAACTTTCAAAACAGAAGCAGTAGACTTGTTGTTGACCTGCATTCGATGGCAAGCTTTTCACCTTAACAATGATCCCTCTATTTATGTTGGGTGTACCCAGAAGTCAGCGGGATCCAATTAGCCTGTTTGCAGAATCTACTATTAAGCCTGCTTCATCCTTACCTGCGTAAATGACTAGCGAATACTGATTCAGAGCATGCCACATCTAAACCTTTCAAGAAAACCCACCTTGCAGTGTTTACGCAATAACTAGACATGGTCTAGTATAAATTCATGGTCATATAAACTCAGACTATGTCTATGATGTGAAAAAGAAACCTAACCTACTACTGGAGCAACCTCATGGGTATGCTTTTACTTCTCAGATAAAGACAAAGCATATATCAGTTTTTGAATGCATTTGAATGAATTCCGGACATCATGTCTTAGGGAATCTTCATGAATCCCCCTATTCACAGTGCAGAGAGGAAGAGAGACACATGGAAAACATTGGCAATGTAATCCAAAAAAATGTTCTACTCTTAATAAAATCTGTCTACAACAAACCGACACCACACACACACACACACACACACGCGCGCGCACACGCACATACACCTGTAAAAACACATAGGCGTGCAAACACGCTACAACACAAACACACGCAAAAAATGTATGGCCTTGAGATGTCTAGAGCTGGACCCCATGGCACCAAGCTTTCCTTCACCTAGGGCCCCATCGTATTCACTATGCATGCACTGCCGCTTTCACTTCTGCATGGTTGAAAAATGACTGCGCTTTGTGTGAGAGCATGTGTTTCTGTGTGTGTGTGTGTGTGTGTGTGTGTGTGTGTCTGTGTGTGTGTGTGTGTGTGTGTGTGCATGTGTTTGGGTGTGTGTGTGTGTTTCTACGTGATATGGGTGTTTCGCGTTATTTCCCTGTCGCTGTCCGACCGCGTTAACATCATCCGGATCGTGTGATGAACATCTAGCTCTGGTCAAGGTGTTAGTGCAAGTTCCTCGGCTAACACTGTGAAGAATGTGGAACTGATGGGAAGGGCCGAGTAGCATATTTTTCGAGTCTGGTTAATATGGACCCTCTGTACCGCTAAAAGCAATGACCCAGTAAATGAGGTCCCAACCTCTGAATGTGGCCCTGCGGGAGACTCTGTAGACTACATCCACCTCAGCTGCTGTCGATCAGCCTGGGCCTGATCTCTACCTGGCCCTGATTCCAGCCTGCTGCTCCACTCATGGCCAACAGAAAAACAACAGTTTTGCCGCCCCAAGGCAGACACTGGATGACCACCATTAAATGATTTCAGACAGGGCTGGAACTTGATACATCTCGGACCGCGTTAAAAACAAAGCCCTTAACAAGAAGCCTGGGTTACCAGGAGATCGAACCCTATGTGAATGTTGGATGACGTTTTTCCTATTTCCCATGCGGAAGAAAATTCTGGCATATCTCAACTCAGGTCATCTACCGTTTGCTCTTTAGAATTTGGTGGTGCCACACCATGTTGTTCTGAGCCTTGTTGTTCTGAGTTTTTTCCCTGAAGTTGATCGGAATCAGATTGTGACTGAGCTCATGCCAAAGAGCTTAAGAGCAAATGCCAAGGGTGCGTGCGCACGCAAACACATGCTTATTGCTTTGTTTAGTGTGGCTTAAGTGCAAAACGTACAGTGCTGTCCATAATTACTCAGACAGTAAATATTGTTGGAGACTATACTCCAAAATGTTTGATTTAACATCAATCAGTTACAATTCGGTTGAAGTGTAGATCATTTTATTTCATTTGAGTGTTTCTGAGTATCAGTTTATTGACAAAAGACAACACTTTATACATTGTCCATCTATTTCAAGGCACCAGAAGTTTGGGGAAAGGTTAATCCCAGTTAAGTACTTATGCTTAGTATCCGCTGGTCCGTCAGTTTTATGCATCTCACTGATGGATGACACACGCCTTTTGAGCAAATGACGTGTGTCCAGCAAACACAGTCCTGGCACTGATGGGGCAGAATGGGCACTTATTGAGTCTGAGGGGGAAAGACAAGGGCTCAGGCACCCCCTGAGTTCTATCTGTGCACATGCCTGGAGGCCTTGCTTCATTGCAACAACTCCAAAGCTAGTACAGTGACATAAACCATTACGCCTGTCTCCGCGGTTCTGCCACGTAAGTATGGATGGTAATGACTAACACAGTCACACATAGTGCTACTGCTGATCTGTCTGACCATTTTTTTTCCGGTTTTCTCTTCGTTAAGGTGAACATTGGCTGTTTTGGGTTTGCTAATCTCACCTGTGCTTTATTTCAGTTTTTATGTTCATTTTCAATAAAGGTTTTTGTTTGATTTTTTATAGATTTTTCAGCTTCATAATGGTGCTTTTGACTTTCAGTGACTGCACTGACTGCATTTTACTTCACAAGCTGTCCTGGCCCTGATGCAGAGAAGTGTCCCCAAATTCAGGCTTACACCAAATATAGGCCAAAGCATTGAGGCCAAAAAGCTCAATTTTGGTCTCATCAGACCTTAGAATATTCAACCACTCTCAATCTCCAAGATTTCTTCTGGCAAACTGTAGCCAAGATTTGATGTATTTTTCAACAATGGTTTGCCACTCTCTAATAAATGCTACTTATGTGAAACCCCCAGCCAATTGTCAAAGTATGGACAATGTCTCCCAACTTAGCTGTTAAAGATTGTTACTCCTTTAGAGTTGCCTCTTTGTGGCCTCCCTGAGTACGGTCTATTGTTGCCCGGATACTCAGTTTTTGAGTATAGCCTGTTCTATACAGATTCACAGTTGTGAAATATTCTCTCTAAATAATGGGCTTTATTGTGCTCCGGAGATATTCAATACCTCGGAAATGTTCTTATTGGTACTTTGGAAGAACCTTTTTCCAAATTTGAATGTTTCTTCACCTTCATGATCCATGTTGTAGATGTTCTAGAGCAGGGGTCTCCAAACTATTCCACGGAGGGCCGTGTGTCTGCGTGTTTTTGGTTTTTCCTATAAATTGGTTTATAGGAAAAACCAGTAGCCTAATTAGTCAATCAAGTACAAGGAGAGAGAGAAAACCTGAAGACACACGGCCCTCCGTGGAATAGTTTGGAGACCCCTGTTCTAGAGTAAAGAACTAAAAATGTTTGGAGGCTGTCTATAGTTTTGGATGACAACCAGGGATGCTGTGTGTGTAATGTCCTATTCACACCCAGTCAAACATGTGTCTTTAAGATTAGATAAAAGGGGTCAAACTAATAACATTGATGTCCTAATTAGCCTGAGAAGAGCATGTGCCTTTGATCAGTAGATTGCATCTGCAAGCCGCATACATGTCAGGTTTAGCAAACCAGAGGCATGTTCTTTGTTTTGTTTCCTATTTATCTGAATGAATTTGTCTGGCATTACAAACAACATACCCAGCTCTGAGTGTAAGTAACTTTTCTCACTGGTCAATTTGGTGGAAGTGGAGATGTCTTACAACTCTTACAGGGAGAGTTGATGGATGAAAATTGACTACTTAAACTACTTAAAATTATTGGCCTGCTTAATGTGAGAAAGAATGCAAAATGATAAAGTCCAATGCACTGTCCCATGTTGACCCCCGGCCCCACAACGACTTTGAAATAGTCTTTAATGGGTACCAGATTTTTCACCCGGAGGGAGGACTCAATCGACATCAAGCCAGTAATCTAATCTCATCTCCGGCCAGCAGCTCCACAAGGCGTCCCAGGGTTTGCGCTGAAAGGCATCCTCACCTTTTCCCCTTAAAGGAGCGCGAGGAGTGCCGGGGGAATCGGACAGATGTGGAAAACACGTGGTTTACTGCTGGAACAAGGCTAAAGACGCGGAACTTTCTTTGGCTTTGATTTTGTTGTGGGTGTGTGGTTGTGGCCAGAACAGCGGACTGGAAAGAAGACATCAATAACCTAACACTAGAGCCAGTGTTTTATTTACAGCGCTACGTAAAATATTGCGAATACGGGAAATCTAACTTTCTCTCTCATAACATCCACATTGTATTAAAACTTTGCGCATATTACGGAACAATGGAATTCTATGGGATGTTCAAAATGAACATATAACGGAGCGGTCTGTCCGCAACTCTGATGTTTTGAAGTTGGAAAATCTGAGTTTGTGTGCACTTTTATTTTGCTGTTCTCTCAGGTCAGCAGCGTATTCAAATCTGCTCGTTTGGACTGAACTTTGAGATGCGCAGAAAGTGACATAGGGAATCTCATCTCTTCTACGCTCCTTACAGATTTATACAACGCCATGAAAGGTAAGCTTCTGTTATGAAACATGACGCTTCTCATTAATATGTTTTTCAGAAGTTTAAAGTTTGAAGCCTTAGCCAAACAATGATTTCAAATATTTCACAATGTTCTGAATGCATGAGTATTTTTTGCGCTGCCAGCGCCCGGCTGTGTTGAACATCTGGATGAGATTAAATGCCTGTGGTGTGTAAATTTCAACTGCGTTATGAAATTACTAGTCCTTTCTCCTCTCATTGCATTATTCTTAATAGTTGTAGACTTACAGAGTGGCTTTTGTTTTTCGGGTTTTTATTAGGTCGCTATTGATAGCATACTGTGAATGAAATCAGACATGTTTTGATTGTAGGCTGCAGTACTGAAGCGACATTTTTACCATATTTTACACATGACAGCACAGGCCAATTGCCTGGTGCGTATTATTTTTGGTATGCTAAATGTATTTGTAATTTTTCCATGGCACACAAGGCTTTTGTTTGGTGTTTGTAGCCAGACCCAGGCAGGGACACAACTTTATTTCGAGCTTTATTTTTTTTAAGTCAGAGGAGTAACAAGCAAGACATGAAAGAGCGTGAAGCGCCCGTATGCGGCGACCAAAGCCGGGCTCAACTGGGTAGTCATATGTGACTTGTGTTGGAGAGTTTTACACCTACATTAGACACCACACTCTGCATTAGACACCACACTGCTCAGATCTGTCTGCCATCTCTTATTCCTATGGAGCTTTTTCTCAAAAACAACGTTCCATATGGCAGTCCATTCTATAAAATGCACTTCTCTTTACCAGGCTCAGCCGTTAGAGCTCTTGTCAGAATTATTGCTCCTGGCCTATGCAATTGGGTTTAAAATACAGTCATATATACGGTAACTGAGAATATTTAATCTAATCGAAAGCACTAGGATCATTTAACATTTTGGGATATTTCTCTAATTATAATATCCCCCCTGCATTTCGCACCCCTTACCCCTCCCACTGCCCCAGTCAAACACTGTATCCCCCCTACATCTGCTAGCTATTATTGGTGATGTTCTCTCTCTGCTGCCTCCCTGCTCTGGGTTCTAGTGTAGTGTAGCGAAGTGTAATTAGGGTTTACAGTCAACAACCCGGAGAAACCACAGCCTGTGACTTTTACGGGCCTGAGTCCTCCTGTCTCCTTTCCATACGGAAAGAGGCAGTTGATTGGGAGTTATAGCCTCCATGACATACCGTGATGATTAAGCTATGTGCTGAGTAAGGCTTATTCATGCTCCCTGGAGAGAAAGGCATTTGTTGGATCCTGGGCCTCCACTTGTATCCCTTTGGTTACCTACCTCGGGTCATAAATGTCACCCTATTATTCAGTGTGGCCGTATGGTTGAAAGTAGCATGTAGGGTGCCGTTTGGAATACCTATTCTTCAGACATAGGATGTGCGATATTATTAAGACTTTACTTTCGTCACGTATACAGGATTCAATGTTAGGCTAAAATGAGAGGTGCCAAAGTGTGTGGGATATAATTGTCCCTCTTAGATCATTTGTGTGATAGTTGAGCCTGAACATGGTTGATTTATCATAAGGTCTTTCAGCTAGAGAGAACCACCGGGTGGAGAATGTTCTGTGGGGAAACCATTTTGTCCTGACCTCTGTCGAGGTTGGGAAACTCATTGCTCCTGCTGTATTCTGAGGTGTCAGGACAGGGTATCACAAATAGCACACTATTTCCATATACTGCACAACTTTTGATCCTAGACAATAGGGTCATAGTAACAGCGCTTAGGGAATAGATTGCCATTTGGAATGGTGCCTTCTGGGATGCAAAATAACAGTTTAGGAAAGTTTACTGAATGAAAACTCCTTTGCTTTATTTGACGTAGCCACACCATACCACATTTTGGATACACATGGAGTTTTTGTTCTGGGACCAATGGAGTCGACTGTGTGTACACTGTTCATTTTTTGCTATGTGTCTGACCTCTCTCGGACATAATGCTAACTCAGACTGTATTTTCCTGGTGTCTTGCCCACAGACGATTTTGCAGACGAGGAGGAAGTACAGTCTTTTGGATACAAGAGGTTTGGTGAGTACATAAACCTGTCTCTACCCTTTTTCCTTACAGAGATTGATATTCAATATCTTCATTATTACCAAGTTGATACTTAGCATGCGCTCTAAATGGCATCCATGTCACTTTATGAACTGATTAAAAGTAGCTTATCTATATATGGAATAGGGTGCCGTTTGAGACGTCTACTTCTAAGGACAGATGCAAGGCAGTGTGAGTTCCGTCTCCCCACCCCCTGGGTCAGGCGGTCAGTGATGCATTCCTCTATGGGCTGCGCAGGGTTAAACACCACAGCTTATTCTGGCTGACAGCCTGTGCGGTCCAGCCCACTACTCACAGCTTGTTTCTGTCAGGAGGTCACCGCTTCATAAACACACCAGGCAGGCGAAACACACGTCTTGCACATTGAATCTCACTCTCAAACTCCAGGACACTCCCAAGAAGAGATAGAGGAAAAGAGAGGGAGAGTGAGGGAGAGAGTACTCCGTCAGTGTTGTGTTGATCCAAAGAGTGATTTGGGAGCCACTCGGCCTCTCTGTAGAGGTTCACTCCAGTCCTGAATGACTCGGTCCAGTCTTGATCGAGGGATGGAGGGATTTGATGGGAGGAGTGTCCCCCCCATGTTTACCCCGCCACCAGTGGAGACAAACTCAAACTGGGCTCAAATGCAATCTCTCACATCAAAGTGTCCCCCCCTGAGAGGAAGCATCCTGTTTGTCTTTGTTTGAGTGTTCTGAGTCGCAAGCCCTCCGTTCAGTTAAAGCATCTCAAATGGCATCCTATTCCTTACCTAGTGCATTACCTTTGACCATAGCTCTATAAAAGGAAAAATTTGGTCATTTTGTACTCATATGGACTAGATTAAAGTTCTCAGGGAAAAATGCAAACCAGCCAAGTCCAGCTTCACTTTTAAGCTTATTCAAATGAACTCTGGACATGTGGAAGGCAGTGTAGGAACAGAGAAAATCCCAGTGAGGAGCTGCTAAACACTGCAGTCAAGCCAGCAATGGGGTTCTTTCTGTTCCTAGGAAGTCTGTCTACCAGGGCCTTGATCAAATGTAATTCATAGGGTTCCATTGGGAATGCATAAAATGGAAGCAGTTTGCCTGGCTTCCTCTGCTCGTAGACGTCGCGGTTGTTGCTCCTGGAGTAATTATTGTGCAATACAACTAATCTGTGTGAGAATTATGACAAAGTGTGTAGTCTCTAAGTGCAGTGCATATAACCTTCCAACCACTGCGAAAATTAACACTTATTTTCTCCCAGTCTTTATTATTTACTGTACGTTTTAATTCACTGCTACATGAAACGTGAAGAAATGCCAGCACAAAGGCTCAATAGAGGTGGTGGGCGGGGTGTCTCCTTGCACCTGGACATAAAAAAGTCCAAATGGCAATGATAAGGCCTTTATTACATTTGTCTTGTTGTATGCTACTGTAATGGATTTGAGGCAGTCTGATCGCAACCCAATTCAGCTCATGTCCTAGTACCGAACAGAGTCAGAAGCCTAAAACCATCATGGTATGTGAAATGGGCAAAGGATAGTTGTGCTTTGAAGTTACCAAGTGGAATGCATTAATTGATGCCTGACCTATGTAACCGTGGCTGGCTACATCGACAACACTGTTCTTCAGAGAGCAGTGAAGTGCTTCCCAATAACACCTTGTTTCACAAGAAATAAATTCAATAAATTCTGAATAAATTCAATATGAATACAACAACTGTTATTTCTGAGGAGTTACGTGGACAGTGCGAAAGAGATATAGAAATAATTAAAACAAATGATTCAGGCTATTAAAACAAATGAATGAATGCTACAAAAACAGGATTGAGCAACAGTTTGCTTTCAAAAACATCAGGGAGGTGTGGAAGTGGACGCAGCTTATTACAGGATAAGGTGGCCACAGTGGAAAATATGTGTTTTGGCTGAAACACACAGACCTTTTCTGTTTCCAGCTATGATACCTGGCTGGTCAAGACTGTCTAAAACTGTCTTTACTGGCTCAAAGAAAATACCTAAATATAATGTTTCCATTGGTAATACTAGAGAGACTGTTCTGAAGATTGTAGGACCAGAGGTTGGTATTAGGTGTTGCTGTAAATATTGGAAACGTTGTTCTAGGACATTCTTGTTTTTGGCTCTTTAAATATTATGTAGAAGTGTACATTGGATAATGGGGCTTCTCTCAATACACATTTTGCTGTGGTTTGACCAAGCAAGAGGTTGTTTCTTCAGGCCACATATAAGAAACAGAGGCCAGAGGGCACTTCTCAGATGCGTTCTCCTTTTTAAACATATCTAACTGTAAGTGACTCTGGATATTGGTGTCTGATAACTTATTAAAATGTACACATAAATATGCATCCACATCAAAAACTATTCAACATTTCTTAAAATGAGTGTAATTTTGAACAGATTCTTTGAGCTGAAATTAGAAAAAAAAACTGACTCCAGAATGATATGTTCACTTATCTATTGTCTGAGTATATTATTAAGTCTAAAGTTCAATTCAAGAAGTATTGGGCACCTTTCATGAAAACCTCACAAAGTGAATGCAAAAAATTAACACAAAATAATAAGTCATATTTTGGACTCAACCATACATAGGAGGAGTAGTCATATTATTTCTTTACAACAGAATAATTTAAAAACATTACGTAGGCCTAGTAAAAGAAATTTAGCAAAACATAGGTTTTGAAAATATTAGCACAGCTACAGTGAATATTTTGTGATGCCTCCCCTGGAGTGGTTAACAGCACTTAGAGTCTTCCTTTAAAGTTCGACAAGGTTGATGCACACTTTTGGGGGAATATATGATCAACATATTGCAGCACATAATCATTTCCTTGAAGGTCTTAAAATTGCTCTTGTGGACTGCCCTCTTCAATTGAGACCATAGGTTTTTAAGATGGCCTTTTCAGATGGCATTTTCAGGTCATTGCCTTGGGTCATTGCCTTGTTGAAAGGTCCATCCACAGCCATGTCTCAATCTCCTTGTAGAGTCAACCCGATTTTGGGTTGAAATATCCTGGTTCTGAGAGGAAATCATTATGCCATCACTCTTAACAAGCAAAACTGATCCCAAGCATCCACCATCATCATATATAGTAGGATTCAGGTGGTTTCCGGGTATGCATTCCCATTTTGTTGCCAAACATGATGATGGTGTTCATGGCCAAAAAGTTATGATTGTTTTGCTATTTTTTATTCAAACAGAAACGTTCAGGAGCTGGATATTGTGGGTTGGGCTAAGTTAGGGCTTCTCTTGTGCAACCCTTCCAAAGCTTGTTGACACAAGGGTGGTGTCCAACCGGTGGCGGTTTTTGAGATTTGAGATCAATTGAGGCCCCAACAACATACTTTTTAGACCTTATTGTCCAAATCAAAGCCTTACTGGCATTTTAAAAAGACCTTCTTTCTTTTGAACTGCCACCTCCAAAGACACTTGCTCTGAAGTGTACATACTGCCTTATAAGCTACGACTACAGTGATGTACAAAGCACTTAGCCACTTTCTTCAAGTGTAGTTTCTTAATCATGATTAATCAAACGCAATCCACATACCTCCCTTTTTCACTTTCCTACATCTTTCCTTTTCTATCAGTTGGGAGGGCTGCATACACTGTACCTGGATCAGACATTATATTATATGTCACTACACTGTCAGAGCTCCTTGGGAAGCCAGGGGAAGGTAAATGTCAACATCTGTAATATGTGGCGTCATTATAATCAACATTTGTGATGTTAAAAGAATGGAATTGAACCAATGTTTTCTTAATCTGTCTGGTGGCCATTCGTGATAGTCCAGGTCATGGATAGTGCTTTCTCATGAAACTGTTGAACCATCATATTCAATAACTGCCATTACTGTTATGTTGTTTTTCTCCCTTGTTTTTCTGTCCTGCTCACATATGAGAATTTCATATTTTAATAATGTTGCAGTGCATCTCTTGCGTTGGGTAGCAGGCTCAAGCTGACTGAAATTTCTGTGTGAATTTTCATGGGGCCCTAGGCCTTCTGGGGCCATAGGCGGCTGCCTACCCTGCCTAATGCTAGTGACCACCACTGGGTCTAACAGTTGATTTGCCATCACCATCTACTTAACCATATATATGTCCTCTTTGGAAAATTGGCAGTCTTCTAAAATTCTTCGATTTTTTCCTGACTTTTCCTTTACCTGATGTGTGTAGGTCAACAAACATCTGTCTCTTTTCAACTGACAGCTGTTTTGTTTTACCCATGTTGATGGATGGCAAAACATCTTCACTGTGTTTGACAACATATTGCGAAACAGGATCAGGTGAAAGGCATTAATACAGTATTCTGGAGATTGAAACTAACTGCATAACAGGGTGACTTTGTTTGGTTTTATTTAAAATATTCTTTAGGGGTGCCAGTACTTTTGAAAATACCGTTTTGAAGAAGAAATCATACTACTCAATATGTTTTTTTAAGAAATGTTTTTTAAATGAAGCATATAGCTCCCTCTTGTGCTTGAACCCAACATTTTACTCATTGTTTGTTGTTTATTTTTTGCATTCACTTTTACTCAATTTCACTATATCTTGAATTTACTGTACATAATGTGTTAGTTTTTATGTAGACTTGATTATCTGCCTGAAATGCCTATTTCAGAGTGTGAAATGCCTCTTTCAGAGTGTGAAATCCCAAATTCTTTTTCAGATATTTTGTTATACTAAACAAGCAAGCAAGCAAGTTTATTTTTATAGCACAATTCATACATAGAAGCAATTCAATGTGCTTTACAGTGAAGATAAAAATAATGCAATAGAATTAAAACAGTCAGATTGTTACACTTGTCTAACTCAGCTATCTCCAGGGGGACTGCATGAACAAGACATTTTACCAAAATAACTAGGGTTGATATGATTTTTTCATGAAATCAAATATATAATTTTCTTTTAGCAATTGAAATATGGAAAGGTGTGAAAAACACCAATAGAGAATATCCCAATTTAACCCTTGTCCCATTCCCCTCCTTCTTCCTCTCAAACACTTACCCCCAAAACAAACACCCCCCTTCTCTCTCACACACTTTTTTCAAATTTCTTTGCACATTAAGAACGTTTGTAGAATCTTTTCAGGGTCTCTGAAACTCCCAGGACAATCAAAAGCAGGTTTGGATAAAACAAGAGTCTAAAGGACAAACGAGAGGATCTCAGAGCTTCTACAGCATTAGCAGTGTATAATAGGACCCAAGGCAAAGCAGTGGTGCAGTGTACCCTCTACAGCTTGACATTAGTCGCATAAAACAGCGTTTCCACGGAAGAACCAATGTCCCTTTGGTTTTGGAATAATTCAGTCTGTGTAAAATATTGAAATACAGTGGTCTGCAAAAGTTTGGGCAACCTTGTTAATGTCCATGATTTTCCTTCATAAATCGTTGGTTCTTTGGATAAAAAAAATCAGTTAAATATATCATATAGGAGACAAACACAGTGATATTTGAGAAGTGAAACGAAGTTTATACCATTTACAGGAAGTGTGCAATGATTGTTC